>LS901484.1:385291-399122 GCA_900490955.1 Micoletzkya japonica | reverse complement strand
AGCGAGGGGGAGACTCACGACTGGCAGACAGTCGCCTTATATACCCAGGCTCCGAGAGCGCGAGGAGTGATCTACATAGACAACATAGAGGAGGGAATACAACAGGGCACTATCAGCATGGCCACTGGGGAGCGATACGACTAGTGAGGGAATAGGCTATATAGAGAGTACGACACTTGTTAGCCCTATACCCAACAATAAGCAAAAGAGAAGTTGAAAAATATCCTTGATTTCGGGAAGAATATTTTGACCCAAGTATTTTGGCTCGGTCGCTTAACATTAAGAACATTTCATACATAACTAGCATATGGCCGGCTTATGTATATTTTTTGTAAGATTTTGCCAGTGTGTCAACCCGAAATATTTTATACTAGCTAAATATTGAAAGTGATGGCTTGAAGACCTTTTGAACCGATTCTACTAGCAAAAAGTGGCCTTAAAATTAATGAATTTCATGAGCCAAAACAGGCGCCTTTTTCTAGGCCGTCCTAACAATAAGCCATGGGAAACTGCGGTTTGTCCTCTGCTGACCGTCGGAAAGCATTCACTCAAGTCTCGCACTATACGATTGTTCCATTTCCTGGCTATAGGGAGCGGGTAAGTCTTTGTTCGAATTAGTACTAAGAGGAACACAAAGAGGTCGTTAGGATTCTCGGGATATGCCTCTTTCATCACATGGGGAAGGAACAATGGTGAGACTGTTGCTTCCAGAACTTTCCGCGAGTTGAACCTACTTACAAGTTCGATCCTGATAGCTACCGGGTTATTCCTGAACCATTGCACGTACCTCCTGAACGGTATTGACTACTCCAAAGATGCCGTCCAACATATAGACATATAAACTTCCTCGTTTAAATACACTTACGCGCTTTCATTTCTTTCATGCTATGTTTTTGAATTGTATCAAACTATCTGGGTAAAAATTACTTTAAGATGCACACATTAAAAATATGCATATGCATTGCTTTATGATTTTGATGACAACGCTTTTTTAAAATTTAATTAGCATCATTAATATTTACAGAACCGAATGTCTGAATAAATGTAAATTATATCTATGGTTCGCATCATGCAATAGAATAGTAGCACTAGTTAAATATTTGTTACATTCAAACGTGTTGGAGTGAGCTTCCCGTTTCCTTTGTCCATATAAGGAAGAAGGAGTGAGTGAAGGGGGAAGGGGTAGAGTGAGCACAAGTGAACGGTCAAATAGGCAGCTCACGTCTCAAACAGAGAATGCAGTCTCACTCGTTCACTTAGCCCACCCCTTCTATTCCCCTTTCTATTCGCTCGCACTATCCCTATCCCTTTCCCCCTTCCCCTATTCTCCTTCTCCACACCGATCACTCAATTACCCCTCGCACCGTCTTCCTAGAATTGGAAGGAACCGTTTCGATAATCGACAGTCACCACAAATTTTGTTTGAGCAGCCGAGAAATGCCAAATCTAATAAAATGTATGAATAATTTTAACGCGATTCGTATGGAAATGTGTTTTTTGGAAATGTGTTTGATAAGAAATCTAAGCATGCCAATCATTACGCAATATACAATAAAGCGTAGATAATCTTCTCCTCTTGACCGGTGTTCATCTGCCCTTCACATCCCTCACCCTCTCAAAGCACTGCGGGAGACGAATAAGAGGGAAGAGACGAGTAGTGGACTCCAGGGAATTGAGCTTTCGACAACTCGAACCTAGCAAGTAGCACTTTGAAGCCAGACTTGGCCAGTACACGGCCTTCCATATTCTGCAAACTCTTCGTTCGTTCCGGTGGACGTTCTCCGATCCTTCTCCCTTGCATAAGCTCGTCCCGATCAGTCTCCCCTCTCTGTCTCCCCTCTCTGTCACCCCAACACTCCTCTTGGCTTTCCTCTCCACCTCGTCCCTCTCCGGTCTGCCCTTCTAGCTTCTTTCCATCATTCTATCCCATGCCTATTCCGGAGTTCCAACCGCCGTCGTGTTTTCTATTTACCCGTGTGGTGTGTCGCTGTCCTTCTCTTGCCTCTCCCTCTGGAACGCCGTGAGACTCCGCCCTCGTCCCGCCTCGTCTTCTCCCTCGCTCTTGCCTCCTCCGCCCTCTTCCCCTCCCTCTCTCCATCCCTCCTCCCTCGGTGTCCCCCTTAGGGCATGCTGCTGGTCGCGGGTCTCGTCCTTCTCTCTACAACAGCCGTCGCCTACGACCCCGAGTGCAAGTGGAGAGCGAATATCACAGGTGAGCTATGCTATATGCTGCACTTGCATTCTATCGCATGGCCTACTCGTCTCGGCCATTAACTTTCACTTAATTACCAGTCCTTTGGCCTCGTTCGAAGGACATGCGATGCGCTTTGAAGCATAACTCCGACGGGAACGGAGATACGGGGTAGTGCGGGGTCAGAGTGGCCATCCATACTCCCTTCTTCCTTCTCTCCTCGCCTCCTTTCCCTCGGAACATCTTACTCGTTTAGGGTCCAATTAGCAAGTGTCCATCGTTAGAACTAGATGGCACACACACACACACTCTCTCTCTTCCTCTAGATCGGCCCTTGGCTGTCTTCTCTCACTTCCCTCCAGTCACTCACTCAGTTTCTCTCTGTCCCTCTCTCATAAAATAGAGTCAAGTGTGAGGATGAAGTAATGGCTCTTTAGCCTCTCCCTCTCCGTCCCCTTCCCATCCTTGATTATCTTAGCCCCTTCCCTCCTTCTATCTCTAATGGGAGAAGAAAGCGTTAAGTGGCCGGCTGTCCCTCTGCTCAGCCAACGAAAAAGCTTCATTTTTGTCCACTCGCAGCCCTCTTCCCTTCCCTCATTCCCCTCCCCTATTCCCTCCTAGTCCCCCTCCTTGATTCTCGGACTCGTCTACCCGTCCTTCTACCTCCCCGTCTCTCCTTCCGTATACCTCTCGGCTCGTCTGCTGTGCAGGCAAAAAGGACACGGGAGTGAAAGGCGAGAAGAAGAGAAGAAGAAGGACACAGTCGAATGCGATTGCTGTACTATGCACGGCAATCTTAGGGTTGAGCGGACACACGGAATGGTCGAAGGAGGGAAGGGACGGAAGGGGACTCGAGACTGGGAAGGTCGAGACCAGTGATCCCTTGAGGGAGACTAGATAGAGGGATTCTGAAGGGGGGGGGGGAAAGATCCTCAGAGAGGAGGCCTGAAGAGGAAAGAAGGAGAGTGTACTTGGATGACAGGGGTTCCTTTCCTTCCTTCTTCTCTCCCATCGCTCTCTTGTCACTCTCCCGAATTCGGTCAAAAGTGATCGGTTCCCCATGCAGAGAGGATGGCCCCAGTCTTCGGTTGAATGACCATTGTTCGTCTCTTTTTCTCCCTCTTCTTTCGCTCTCCTCTACCTTTCCTCACCTCTCCCTCTGTCCTTCTTCCCTCGATCCCTCTCCCTCCCTCCTTCACTCGTTCCCTCTAGGCGAGTACACAGAAAGAAGCGTAGAAGGAGCGGACTGAGCTGAGGCCGGTTCGAGATTAGAGAGGAAGAGAAGAAAAGGGGAGGGAGGGAGAGAAGAGGCGAGGTAACGGATAGAGGGCGACTGAAGGTGGTCTGAGAGGGGATGAAGAAGAGAGACTGCGGTTCATCTGACGATGCCCTCGAATGAACGACAAACACCCGAGAGTCGTCCCTTGTGGTGCTTCGCTGGTCAGAAGAGCACTCCGCTCTTCGGTCTATTGCACTCCAGGCAACATTGATTCCATCGTGGATAGATTCATGAATCTACATCATGATAATTCAAGGTCTGAAGTTGTGATTCGATGCCCCTTACCTCTTTCCATGTACACTCTCCCTTGCCCTTCCCAATGGGGGTACCCTCTCCATTGCTAATCTACACCCTCCCTAATCCCCCGTATCTCAACAAGGAGAGACTCGGGTCTTTATTTCGCCCACATATAATTAGTGAGAGAAGGGGATGGTGGGTGTCCACTCGTCTCCCTCGCCTCCCTCCCTCTTCTCCCTTTGCTTGTGACCAGGTCCGGCAAATAGGCCAACAGGCGGCGTATCGTATTCCGGAACCCGGCTATGCACTCACTGACTCACCCTCACTAGTCCTCGCTTATCTGTCCCTCTGTACCAGTTGGATTCACCTGCAGGGCTGCTTTGGGATAGAATGTGAAGAGGGCCAGAGGCAATTTGACGCAATGAATCACACACTTGGGGGTAGCTGAACATTGCACATGTTGTATTCGTCAGACATGATCAGAGATAGCAATCCCAGGATAAAAGATGAATTTCAGACATCGATGATGTCGCGCACCACAAGTACTCCGTCCTCGAGGACTGTCTCTTCTATAAACTGAGCAAGGAGGCTGATCAGTTGCAGGGTAAGTTACGCTAGGAATGACTTCTCCAATGAGACATGAGTTCTCTGATCTTAGCTCAGATCTGATTGGGGAGCTCTTCAAACAGCGACCATCTTCGTACACCTCAAAGAGTGCCTTCTGTGATCTGTCTGAAATTCTGGAAGGATCAGATGCTTTCAAGAATCTCTGTTATTTTTGTTCTTCGTTGTCGACTGGCCAATATATCCTCGGGGTCACCAAAGTGCACCATAAATCTTTGCGGAGACATGCGAGCTGTGTTGGTTCTCGACTGGCCTCTGCTAAACTCTGTGACAATGAGGTGCCAGGAAGCGAAGGAGTGCGACGGACGGAGAGATTGAGACAGAGGAGAGAGAGGGGAGGGGGGAGAAGGGAGGGAGAGGGAGCAGAGAGTGGTGATCCATTCTCGGTTCATCATATCCGATGTCTGAGAGAGAGGGACGACGAAGCTTTACACTTGGAAAGGGTTGAAGAGGCGAACGAGAAGAGCACAAAAAGCGAACGTTATGAATGCGGAGTGGAAGGGGATGGGAGAGATAATGGAGAGGCTTGGCGATGTGATGACTGACTGAGAATACTCACTGCTTCTTGTCATGACTTCTTGCCAGAAGCACTTTAAAGAGAACACCTAGAGACTCCCTTTCTCTCTTATTCTTAACCTTATGATCATATCTCTGCGTGCGTTAGAAATCGTAATGCGAATATACCAGTATGAAATGTTTTTGACGAGAAATGATACAGACGAAGTGAGAATCCTTGCAGGCAAATCGAACGCCCTGATGCTGCTCCCACCGACCGTTGCTGCAGGAGAGACACTCGATGTAGACATCCACAAGACTGTAGTTAGACAAATGTGGATGGTATGTATCACTGTATAGACTGCATAGATGCCTGATCGAGATGCATATTTAGACATAAGTAGCTGCTTAACTATTGACCATTCGTTCAGAGCGAGGTCTTCAAAGAGATGCACATCAACGGCTACATCTCCCTGGTGAGTCCCGAAACGATTGTTTGGATTACTGTAGCTGTTGTTTAGTCGTGGAAGGATCGTAGACTACGGTGGGACCAGATCGACTGGAAGACTGACACACTGAACATCAAGAGCTTCGGAAGGTTGTGGGTACCCGACATCAACTCGGAGAAGTTCGTATTTAGCTGTTATTTATTATTTGTTGGTGTAGAAGTTCTACATTAATTAACTTCTAACAATATGTCATTATTCTCAAAAACGAACCTTTTCTAGGTTCCAAACCTCTGCCCAATCAGTCGACTACACCAACTACCAGAACATTGAAGCGCGAATGACCGGTAAGCACCTATATTGTATCTAAAGCTTCTGTCCTTCCATCTCCAATCGATTTATATGCAGGAAACGTCTCCGCCCGTCTCGAATACCGTATGCAGGCTCAGTGTGAGATCGACTACTCCGACTACCCTAATGTACGTTTATTGACATAACGCATCCCGTTCTCGGTGTAGATCCGTATTCGAGATTGTCTTCAATACCGTGAAGCTAATCGAAGAACTGGCTAGGAACGGTCAAAGCAAGATTTAACAGTGAATAGTTATAATGATTCAGGATCGAAAGCACTGTTGTTTCACACTGCGATCGTCCCTGTACAAGCGATACATCAAGTTCTTCCTCTTGAGCGGCGAAGGTGCGAAAGAGAAGAAGAGGGACACAGAGAAAGGGAATGTGAACGGATTCAGATGGACTTGATGTCGACCAGATCAGAACGAACTGGCACATTGAGAGCTCGTGGATCAGAAAGCATCCCGCCGAGGACGATCTCAAGTATCTTTCAGCTACTTCTTATATACGTCACATTTTTATCACTCATAATTTCCAGCTTACTGCCTTTTTCGCAATTTTATTGCTGCAAAGAACGCTAGCTTTTTTTCAGATGCGCCCTGCTAAATGTATTATACTCATATTGATGTTTCGATACATTCGATGGCTAATGCAAATTGTTTGTGCAGGGCCGAGGAGCTGGAGATCTGCGTGGCGGCCCGTCGAAAGTCGACGACTCTGTCCATCGAATTGACCATTCCCGTTCTCATCTCAGCCCTTCTCATTCTCCTCGCTCCCTTCTTCGGCAAATTCCAGCAGCAGGTAGCAACTTGAGACGATGATAAGGAGAAGTGAGAAAGAGAGTTAATGACGAGAAGAGACGAACGATTGCGTAGCGAGAACATCTGTGACAGCGGGAATAGCAAAAAGTTGAGGAAAGTTTACTTACACTGCGGTAGAGCCCTAAAGATGACGACTTTGCATTGAGCCTCAGATATAGATACAGCTATACTCAAGTACTAGGGTATTCTGACTTATGAAATGCGTTACAGGTGCACGTCAAGATGTTCTCGATCCTTCTCCAGTTCATGTGCTTCCAATTCCTCGCCAACAAAACGCCTCAGATTGGATTCGGAGAGCACGTACCCAAGATATGTGAGTCTCTTGCTTCCACGACTCTTTCTGTGATGCTTGTGGTCTATTCAACTATTCGATTCACTCGAACACTCTCTTCAATCCAACCCTCCCCTTGAGATGTCTTCTATGCCTTCACCCTCGGCATCTCCGTCATTTCCCTCATCTCCACTGTTGTCATCTCGGCCGCCGCCCGAGTTCACAGGAAAGTTCCTCCAGGTAAGGAGGAAATGGAGAGGCGAAGAGAGTAAGAAGAGGGGAACGAGTTGGGGAGAGAGTAGTTTATGAGTTTATGAGAGGAGTGGACAGTGAGAGTGGAACGAGGGATGGAGACACTCAGAGGAGGCCACGAATCACTCTGCGTTTACTTGGTTAGGACAAGATATCGTTGAAACACTCCCACGGCTAGGAACACAGACAAACGCTACTTGCCTGAAGTGAAAAGCAAATTTGGTTTCCGCTTGAAGATAAGCCTTTCCTTCAGCGCACCGCTACACTCTTCTTGCCTCGGTTCTCAACGCCAACGTCTGCTGTGGATTCGAGGAGGCTCCCGTCACCGACGGAACCTCTTCTAAGGTAGACACTTTAAGCCAGACTGGATCAGTCGCTAGATATGAACGATCTTTTGGAACCTAGCAGTGAAAGTGCTTATGTATTGATGAATCGGCTACCGTAACCAAGATATTCGTTGCAGGACGCAGCTGCGGACTGGCTGCAGATCCACGTCGCCCTCAACAATCTCATGTCAACTGTTCTCGTCGTTGTATACGTCATTGGTTCCATCGTCATCGCCTTCTAATAAGAGTGAGATCACTGAAGAAAGACAGGCCATGCATAGAGTAGAGACCTTTTCTAGAAACAGCATGACCACTCGAAAGTTGCGTTCTCTGTATACCGCGAGTGCTTACACCGTAATCGAATTAGACCGAAGGAGAAGGCAGGAATTAGAGAGAATCAGCTGGTTGAGTTGTTGGGGGTAGTGATAACAATCACTTGATCGTGTTAGTGCAAGAATGAAATGAGAGTATAAGAATGGAGGATAGACTTCGTGTAGTTGCTCTCGAAGAACTCTACACGTCACAAAGACTATACAGTATCTTCCGTACTACGGTAGTTCCGTCCATCGCAAACTGACTCCTTTCAGTTCCGGGTGCTTCTTCCTCTTCCCAGTAACCATCCTCTCCTCTCTACTTCATCTCCACAGTGTTCTAAATGTTAAGCGAACGAGCCAAAATGCTTAGGATACGGTGTTTTCCGTGCGAGAGTTGCCACCGAAATCAGGGTTATTTTTCGGCATCTCGTTCGCTTAACATTTTCACTGACGCCAGAACACTGTGTCTCCCCTACCAAATGAAAAGCAATCTTCGGTCGATTGAGCTTTATTCCCCTCTGTGATTTCATGTAGATCTGTTGCTGCTGTCAATATCCCCAACTGTAATTATATTGATTGACAACTCTCACTCTACCTACGTTGTATGTACATTGACAATTTGAATAAAGGACCATAATAAGAGTTCTGGTACGGTAAAGAAAAGGAAGAGATAAGAACTGACAAGGAACGAGCACGGCATTGATAGACATGCAAATGGAGAGAAAGATCGTTGTTGATAAGGAGGAGATGATGATAATGATACGAGGGAAAAGAGGGAGGGCTGAGATGGACTATGATAAGAGGTGGAATAGTACACGGGCTGTCCCCATCTCCATTCATTCCCCCATATTCCCCCTTCCCCTTCCCCTCTTCTGACCATTCCCTTCAGAAGGCAGCCATGGTCGCCCTCTCTCCTGCTCCTTCTGAAGCTCGTGCAGCTCAACAAGTAACTCCCTCGAAGGGAGGCCCGATTCCCTTCCCGATCACTCCCTCGGTTAGTACTCTCTTTGGTCTTGAGTAGAACAGGAAATAAGAAACTGTCTGACCCATATAACGATCCTCTACTCTCTTCCCTCATCTCTCACCCCTCACACTCCCTCTCCCTAATCACCTCACCTATCACTCGTTTCCACTCATTCGCTACTTTCTGTACTAAGATGCCAACGGTATGTTGCCCTTCTTCATTTCATCGAAACTATACTGATCCAAAGTAGTCATAACTCAACCAACTCAAGTGGAATCGAAGTGTTCAACATTAGTTCTTGTGCTAATATGTCCTATTCGTCTCGTGAGTCCCAGTGTGTCTTCAATGATGTAGTTACGTACCTCTCTGGTTTCGTCCGTCCTACCATTAACCTCCCCCAATTCCCCACGTGCTTGCCTACCGAACCCAAGCCAACCCCAACTTGTCCCGCCCCTTCAAATTCATTCGCTCTTTCCAACTTCGTATCCGCCTACTATCAACTTCCTTCACAATGCCGCCAACCTTTCTTCCTTCGGGAGAAGATGAGGATTTACTGGTAATTTACGGGGATAATGCAATTTCCATGACTACCTGGATAACCTGTCTACCTATATCTACACGTCTTTTTGGCTGGCATTAAGCTGGCATTAACCTTTTTGGCTGGCATTAACCTCCCCCCTAAGTTCCTCAGTTATCACGAGATGATCGATCGTAATCATAGACACAATCGCTGGATTGATGATCCCACAACCTGTTTTTCCTCATTCGCCAACGATCCCACGTGGTCGTTTTTTGTTGTGTTCGCATTGCACGGGAGCAGTCGGTTTGGCATCGACGAAACGATAAACGGAGGAATGGAAGGGAGACGACGAAAGACACTCTTACTCTTTCGGAGAACCTTTCGAGATTGCGTATCACTGCTTTTGCACACTTCTGCACGGCTCTTGGTGCCTAGTTCAGTTCCCAAATAAACTTAGCGTATTCTTCCATCGTTATTCGTAAAATGGAATTCATGTATCTTCTCCCTTTGCAGCGCTACACGATGGATTCGTACGTGGCCGAAGTGTCTACAACGGACGCGCGAACCTCTATCATCTTCACGCTCAAGGAGAAGCCTGGAGCTCTGGCCGAGACACTCAAAGTATTCCAGGTCAGATCACTCAATAACGGAACAACCCGTCAACTGCCTGGATTGACCCTCCAATCAGTGTAAGGTCGTATGGAATTGAGTGAATGAGCACCACTTCAATGTTCTCAAGCATTGTCTAGGTGCTGCACGAGGAATGCCCACTAGCACGCAAGTCCAAACTGGAATTGCCCTTCCTTCCGCTTACGCTCTTTAGCGCAATACGCCAAAGGGTATTCCCTACCGTAGTATGAATAATCGCTGCGTGATCCAAATTATTCAAACATATATATTCAAAGTATTCAAACATATAATCTTTCGAAATATTACGGAAGGCTAACCAAATGATGTGCAGGACCGAGATGTCAACCTGACTCATATCGAGTCGCGTCCATCGAAGGCTCACGACAACCACTACGAAATTCTCGTTGAGTGCGCGCCTGATGCAGACCAGTCGAAGATCGAACAGATCATTCAGATGTTCAAGTAAGATTACGGTAGTCTTCCCCTCGTGACCCATCCCATTGCAGGCGCCGCGCTTCTACTGTATTCGTACACGACTTCAACTCGACCAATAAGCAGAACAAAGGTATTAGGCTCCCACCAGGAAAGCTACCGTAATCCTGAGCAGAATCGATTCCGTGGTACCCGCAGAAGATCAAGGACATTGATCAGTTCGCCAACCGTATCTTGAGCTATGGAGCAGAACTCGACTCTGATCACCCGGTAAGAGAGGAGAAGGAGACAGGGGGAGAGATGAGGGAAGATGATGAAATAAGGGGGTGACGTCAGGGATTCAAAGACGAGGTCTACCGTGCACGCAGGAAGCAATTCGCCGATATCGCGTTCAACTTCCGACAGTAAGTTGTTGAGAGGGTAGCTTAGTGGTTCAGACTGGTTAGGACTTTTTTTGTATTATGTCCTAGTGGTGTTAACAAAGCTGTGAATTTAGCGGAGACAAGATCCCGAGAATCGAATACACGGAACAGGAAGTGACTACATGGAGAACCGTCTACGATGAACTCACCGCTCTCTATCCCAAATACGCATGCAAGGTCAACCATAAGCCAGCTACCGTAATCAAAGAATCGTTGCAGGAGTTCAATCACATCTTCCCTCTCATGCAACAAAACTGCGGTTACTCACGTGACAATATTCCACAGCTTCAGGACGTTTCGGACTTCTTGAAGGGTAGGTTATCGGGGTTTGAACTCGATTGCAAAGGGAACTGCAGAAGGAAGGGGTGAAAGACCATACTCTGTTTACGACTTTGGTGTAACAGAAGTATCTCTCAATGGCGAGCAGAAAAGAGAGACTAAGCGAAACGAAACCGAGAAAAAGGAGCGTAACTAGGTAGAGAAATAACTTTTCCAAATCACTTTTTTTTCTTCCCATAAAACTGCGCAATGAAACACCCCTCTTACTACGGTATTCTCCACTTGACCCACCTCTCCCACTCCCTACCCCCAACCCCCTATCCCCTCTACCCCTCCCCTGTAGACTGTACCGGCTTCACCCTCCGTCCGGTCGCGGGTCTCCTCTCCTCACGTGATTTCCTCGCCGGTCTTGCCTTCCGCGTCTTCCACTCCACACAGTACATCAGACATCACTCAGAGCCCAAGTACACACCTGAACCGTGAGTTTCTAGCCTTGCTCAAGAATATAGGTAATTCAAATGGTACATACAATATTATATAGAGTATTATATAGAAACCAGGAAACGTATTCCAATGCAAAATCCAATTGTTAGATGTACGTTTCGTTTTCGTTAAAGGAGCCGGCCCACGAGTACGGTAGCATTTTGAATTCGCGGGCTACCCTGATATGCAATTTAGGCCAATCCGCTCATCTTTTCCCACAGTTCTTTTTGTTAAAATGATCAGAACAACGTGAAAATCGATCTGGCAATAAATCAGAGCTATATCTCATAACAGTCAGGTAGTATATCTAATTTTGTGAAAAGCGCATTGCTCTTTGCGCCCTCAGTACTCCGCGGAGACTGAATGAAATCGCATAAAACTCGGAATACCCGATCAGCATGATTAGATCTATTGAATGACGTAAAAAGCGAATATAGCCAGAAACTCGTGGTACGGCTCCTTTAAAGGAAATGTCCCATGAAAAAGCGGCTCTCTAGGCCTCCGTACGGCCATCTAAATAAATGTGTGGATACGGTATTTAAATCTTTGGGGGTAGTTTGTAGTTTAGCCAAGCACTCCTCTCCCACAAATATGCCCAGTGGCATCGCCTGATCTCCACCGCTCTCTCATCTACACTAGGGAGGGCAGGGTCCAAAACGAAACTTATTTTAGCGGGGTGATTTGCAGTCTAGGTTATAGAACTGACTGTTGGGGTTCCAAAAAGCACAAGAAAAGTGATTAAAACCTTATGTAAGCCAATATAACAAGAAAAAAACGAGAGCATAGAAGCGCGAACCTAAGCCATGTTTCTGATTCCCGGATCCGGAAACATTCGCATTAGGAGTAGATGGGTCAGACTCATGCCAGAAATTACGGTAGTTGCAAGGCAAAGCTCATCCAAAAGCGGCGATTTTGGGCACTCTCCGGCGCGTTTAAATTTTCTACAAACTACCCCACAAGATTTACCGTATCTCGCACGTTCAGATGGCCGTACTGAGGCCTAGAGAGCAGTTTCGAATCGGGATTTTTGCTCATTCCTAGGTCTAGCCCATTTTATAATGTTACCAATGAATAACTCAACAACTATGTTTTTTTTCTTGGGACATTTCCTTTAACTTCATAAGGCATAAAAGAGTCAAATGTTCAGAATAAACAAACAATCAAATAAATATCTCGTGATTCCAGTGACATCTGCCATGAACTTCTCGGCCACGCTCCTCTCTTCGCGGATTCCGAATTCGCCCAGTTCTCACAGGAAATCGGACTCGCTTCGTTGGGAGCTGATGACGCGACTATTGAGAAGCTGGCTACGGTAGGTTATCGTGTACATTTCTACCTTATCACTAACTCCACGTGAGAAGAGTAACCTTACCGTATTCAGCTGTACTGGTTCACGATCGAGTTCGGGCTATGCCTTCAAAATGGAGAGACGAAGGCCTTCGGAGCGGGACTTCTCTCATCCTTTGGTGAACTACAGTACTCCGTATCGGACAAGGTGCTAAATTTAGTATCATTGTTTCATCTTTAGCATAGTTTCATGCCACTTTGCCTACCAACTACTCTACAGTGCTAAAATCGTCTCGCCTCCTTTTTCTCAGATGAAAGAGTCGTTGGTCTGTGTCTACGAACATAACTTCCTCTATGCGTGAGATGCGTGCAATTCCACTTCTTTATAGCCCGCCGTCGAACCTTTCGAACCGGCCGTGACCTCAGTGACCAAATATCCGATCACCGAATACCAACCCAAGTACTTCCTGGCTGATTCCTTCGAGAGTGCCAAGAACAAGCTCAAGTAAGCTACCGTACCCTCGGGAGATACAGCAATCCTCGAATCAGGTCATGGGCTGCGACTATTCCTCGTCCTTTCCAAGTTCGCTACAACCCGTACACACAGAGAATTGAGACTCTCGACAAAGTGACCAACCTCCAAAAGTTGGCTTCCGAGATTACAGGTATTTATTTATATCTAGCAGATAAATAAAACACTTCTCATGCATTATAATTGAAAAAGTAACATGACTTCTTATTTTATTATCTGAAAATGTAATGATAAGTTGACTTCAGCTGAGATCGTGACTCTCTCGGATGCAATTGGAAAGATCAAGATGGTCTCATAATAACAAATTGATTACTGTAGTCACCGATTAATACATACGTGTCGCCTTCCTTTTGTACTCCTTCTTTGTACAGCTAATAAATCACTTCTCATGTCTTATGGTTGTATGTACGAACAGTTTACGGTGATTAAAGAAGGCCTTCGCCCGACCTACTCTATCTAATCAAGATAAGCTAGCATATCGAGAGAGTAACGCATATCCCCTAGAAAAGAAACTGATCAATTTTAGACACCTAGAAGAGAAACTGATCAATTTTATCAGAGTCGAATTAAAAACTCCCCGGAGTCCTTAGAGCAAACTCCAAATGAAAATGAAGGAATATTATCAGTTTCCCTGAAAAAGCACACTGTATGAGCTATGAATATTCAGTATACTGA
>LS901484.1:342413-371996 GCA_900490955.1 Micoletzkya japonica | reverse complement strand
CTAGGCTTTGGCCTTCAGACTGACTCATGTGAAGCAGACGGTACCTTTCGGCCATCACCAACACCTTGGGGGTGTAGTGTGCCTCTAGGAGAGCTATCAGAGTATCGTATGCCTCCGATTCTGGTGGTTTCCCGTGGAGGAGACCTTCCAGTGCCATGTAGGCTACAGCTCCGATCTCGGACAGGAGGATGCGACGCTTACTCTCTTCGTCATTCACTGCTCGTATGGCGATGAAATTCTCGAACATCTTTCGCCAGTAACGCCACGATTGGCCTGGCACGTATACTCCGGGACTTCTGCCCAGGTACACATTATCGGGGTTTATGCCCGAAGACACCCCAGAAACCGTATTGGTCTCAGCCATTGACAGTATTCCAATGGAAGATACGATTAATGTATGATACAGTAAGCCTGGTCGCCAGTTGAGGCCCCGGTGTACTGTAAGAACACGAGTGAGTTATGCGAGAACGTTTATCTCGGCTTGGGACGGAGACGGGGATTGACCAACGTATGGGTCACGAAGGGGGACGGGGAATGAAGTGTAGAATGAACTGGAGAAAGGGAATGAAGAGAGGGAGGTGAGCCCCTTGTATACTGGTGGCTTCATTAGCATTTATCTTCTCTCTTCTCTTCTTCCTTCTTGTCCCCTTCGGTATCCTCGTGGTTGATGTTAATCTCCTTTCATCCTTGCACGTAGGATGGTTAACTCGGTTATCACCTTCTCAACTATTCCTATATACTCTGCTCATTCGGTAAAAACAGAAAGGCGGCAACTCACGGAACATTTTCCTCAACCATATATCAACGGTGCTATTGATTATCCCACGCTAGGCAAAGCTGCGACGTACATACGTGCAAAAATATTTAAAAAATTTTATGGTGTAGGTAGATAATTCTTCTGCTCGCCCTAACTAATTGTAGGCCAAGCAACCTTACGAGAACTATGAGCCTTGGGATCTTTTTCTCTGTCATCGTCTCCTTCTTTTTGGTTAAAACTGTATCCATGAGAAATGTAGCAAAGGCCTTGTTGACTCTACCCTTATAGTCACGGGAGTCCCTCCGCCCACATGTACTAGTCTTCGTGGTAGATAAAGCAGAAATGCCAGCTAACACTCATCAATCTCTATGAGATCGAAAACATGTGGAAGAGGACACAAAACATTTTACTTTTTTTTTATTTCTTTCATCAGTCTTGACAATAGATTTTGCGCTATAGTTGAATAATTATACTTTCCGAAATATCACCAGATAGTCATCTTAATAATTGAATCAGCATAGTTGGTTTCTGTGAATTCTTGCAAAGTTAGTCATTGGTTCTTGTCAACTGTGCATCGCACGAAACGGAACGCTTTTAGTAATCGAAAATAACTTATTGCTACGTGGATGGAATGAGATGTCGCGGTGATAAAAAGGACGAGAGGGAAGAGATGAGATAAGTGACGCATGTGGGCTGTCTGCCTGCGATGTGTTGACAAGACCGCGATAAAGGTTGAAATGTATTTATTGAGTCGAAGGGACGTCAATGGATTTGAGACACAGACTTCGATCTCTAACCCCGTTTAAGATCACCATACAGTACAAATGGAGCAGAAACAGAGCAAACGACTAGGCAAGTCATCAAGTCAGTTGTATTTCGTTTGCTCTCGAATTGTAAGCAAAAACGGGGCCTGACCTAAGAGAAGAAGTTTGCACGGAGTGCGGTCTGAACCCAAGCACGCACCCTTACGGGTGCGAAAAAGTTTACATGAGGTACCGGGCTCGTACCAAAGCAATTACACTCAGCGAAATTTCACCACCATACCGCACCTAGTGAATCATTCACCACACAAATTTCACCAGCCCGCTGGTGAATTGTGCGCCTTTCCCCAGCGGGCTGGTGAAATTTGTGTGGTGAATGATTCACTAGGTGCGGTATGGTGGTGAAATTTCGCTGAGTGTACGCTTGGGTCTGGCACCCTAGACCACTCGCACATCCGTGCACGGTTTACTTCGGGGTAAACTGTTGAATGTACTGATTCATGCTTCGGACATTTCCCGTAAAGCCGGCCGATCTAGGCCGCGTTGTCCAATATGGTTGATCAACTTTAGTACGACAACAGCTTTGCGCAGAGGCGATAACGTGACCAATGAGGCTTAGCCGACGTGCGTTTATTGCTGGTTGAAAACTTTTCCCAATTGCCCGCTATGGCCCCTGAAACACGGGTGACATATGCAATTTTTGAACGCCCGAAGGGGCAAAAAGAAGAGTTTCGCTTTGCAAAATTATATGATTTACTGGAAGTATATATTAATGATGCTTTATCGTAAGGGGAATGGAAGCAGACTGTAAACGTGTGAATGTGTGTCTATGATGTTGTTGGAGAAGAAGACAGGGAAGGAAAGAACGGGTATAGTCATCGGTTGAAACAACTGCACATCTCCTGTGAGAGGAGATCACACGAGACGAGGGAAACACCGGAAGGGGTCTTATTAAAGGAGAAGGGAAACAAGTCTTAAAGGGAGGGAGGACAACTCTTAAAGGGGTGGGAACTGGGTAATGTACAAAAGGATTATGGCGAGTTAGCATGGCACAACCCACCGGTCACAAATACAAAAGAGTGATAACGAAAGAGTGGTAGCCTGAGCGATTACGGAAACATCACAACAATGAGACAAGGGGAGGGAGAATAAGTATATACAAGGGGAAGGGGTGTCGTATAAGTTATCCCTGATCTGACGATACCCTTGGTTACGGTAGAATTATAGATACGGTAGGCGGAGTCAGACTAGATAGACAGATAGCGGGATATCAACGGTTGGATGCTTTGGTTGGTCTCGATGACGAGGAAGGCGCTCATTGGTTGAGGAGACTGAAACGAGACGAATAAGAAGTGGACAGAGGCGACATTAGGAGAAGGGCTCAATTTGGAAGAGGAAGATAATCACCTGTCGATGGAGTAGGAAGGCGATCTTTTGCGAGTGGGAGGAGAGAAGGCCGACGAAGGGGAGATGGAGAGACGGGACACTGGGGAACCACACTTGGATATGTCTGAAAGACTCATATTTGAACGATAGAAGGAAGAAGAAGACTTTGTTTGATAAGAGACGATACACCAAAGGGCGAAACCGATCAGTTACTCACCGCTCTTGTCTTCGTCCATCGATACGTGTTCTGAGTCACTCTCTTCCTCTCTCCTGCAACGATTCTCTTGGGTTACGGTAATTCGCCAAGGTTTACCTTCGGCTGATCTCTTGCATGTTGTTCGTGTGTTGCCAAGCCATGATCGCCGATGCTCTGAACGAGTGATCAACTCGAGTCTCTTCCGTCTTATCTCACATATCATGGGGAGGTGACTGAGGAGGGACGGGAGGCGGTGACTGTTGAGACGAAGTCTGCTGAGTGTTCGCGAACGATCGAGGGTGCATTGAGCCCGTTCGACGGAACCTGCACATCAACAATTCAATTACTGTAAGTCGCGCGAGTTCAAACCTGGACATGATCTTGGAGACGCACGAGTGGGTCACTCCAATCTGACGGGCGATGTGTGAAATCTTGAATCCCTGAATGTGGTTCTCGACTGGAAGACTACCGTACTCATCGTACCTGCTCATACAACTCGAGGATCTTCTTGCGGTCCTCCATAGCGAGCGGTCGACCGGGATTGTAGGAACGGCCGAGTTTGTTTCTTGCTGCAAACCGATTGATCTATGACGTGTTTGTGTGCGCGATGGTTACAGAGATAAGGCAAGTAGCGAGATTCGCCCAAGAAGTCAACAACTGTTTCACCCTTCTCGTGATATTATTGACCGTCTTCCTTTATCGTCTCTGTTTTGGTCTACCTACTCACATGCTAATGCGTGTTGTGATTGTTTCGTGAGAGTTGGTGGCGATGACTGGTCCATTTGAGTAGTGAAGGGAAGGATCGGGACGGGTTTGACGATGTCCGAAGAGGGAGCAGTCTTAAGGGAGGGTTACAGGTGAAAGGGTATCCAGACGGGGGAGGGGGAGTGTAACACTCACGAGACACCCACAACAACAGACCATCGTTCCACTTTCGACATGTTTTGACTCAAGACACAAACTAAGGACTACGACAGAACACATTCCCATACGTGGTTACGTCGACAACTGAGACCCGAAAGACGATTATTCGCTCACCTCTCCAAGCTTCTCTCGTTCTCTATTCGCCGCGAGAAGAGCCAGAGTGAGGTACGGTTGGAGTTGTTGAAGCTGCTGCAGTTGGAGGAGAGCTGTTGATGAGGGCATCGAGGGAGCCACCGGAGTAAAGACTGAAGGCTGCATCTGAATACAGAGGGTACGGTAGGGATGCGATTGTGGAGTACGGTAGGGGGCAGGATAGGGACACTGTAGGGTACCTGGAAGGCCGAGAGGAGGTTCTCCTGTAACATGGTTGGAAGCGAGAAGTCGGGAGTGGAGGGACGAGAGAAGGTGGACAGAAGACTCTGTAGAGGACACGGACTAGTAAGGACGAATGATGAGGATAATGAGGAGGAGAGGGAAAGAGAGGGGGAATGAGTGGAGGAATGAGGAGAAGAGGGACGGGACAACGTCAGCAAGGGAAGCCGTATACGACACACACACATAGGCACATACATCCTCTCTCTCCCTCGTTCCGCTATAAGAAGATACGCTAATCCCCGCTCGAAAGCTGATGTCAACGTTCAGCTATCGAGAGATTCGTACTAAGCCCCTTACGGTCCCCGAGGCTACAGAGCTGTGCCAAGTCATGTCCTGTCTTAAGAAGATACGAAACAAAGGTGGCATATCTCTCCTCCGTTACGGAACAATGACATGCAGCGGAAAGCGGAACAAATGTGGTCACTTAGGCGCATCGATGGGGACTGGCTACTTGGAATAAGGGGAGACGAATTACAAGTAAAACTATCGAACATGACGTGAAACTGACTACACTTACTCGCTAAGGGGCACTCTGCTCACGAAACCTTAACGGAGCGGAGAGTTTAGAAGGGAGGGGGAGAGGGAAGACGGAGAGACTCTTTGTCTCTGTCCCACACGCGATATTACCGTGAACTTTCTACAGATTGGAGCAAATACGAGAAGATGCGAAACACCTTCTTGTGAAGAGAGAGTGAAAGGAGGTAGTGATAGGGAAAGGAGGGAAAGTACGAGGACTGAGGGAGGGATAAGAGGGAAATAAGAAGGGAAAGTACCTAGGAGTGAATGAGGAGGGAGAGGGATAAGAGGGAGAGAGGGGGGAAGACGTTGCAGAGGTCACAAACGTGCTCTCCAGAGTCCCCTACGTAGAATCTATGACGGGAGGGGAGGGGACGAGGCTGACAAACATGTGTGACTAATCACAACGAAACTACCGTATGAAAAGTGAACATTATAGGACTACGGTACTTCATAGAGGGTACGGTAGCTACAGTACGGATTACGGTAGTGAAATCGGAAGGATGACTAACTAGGGAACAGCCGACCAAGAGACAGGGACAGTCTGTGTCGGTAGTGGAGTGACCCCCATAGATAGGAGTAGTAAGGGAGCAGAGTGCACATCTATGCAGTCTCTTCTCTACTCCCTTAGTCTTTCTCTGTCTCTCTTCGTTTCGTGAGATGAGCGAGATAGCAGAGCAGACAGTAGCCTATGTGTTAGTGGAACGGAATGAAGATGGGAGGGGGGGAAATGGGGGGAGAGAAGAGAACAGAAGGAGAGAATACTGTTCGTTGAATGACACCAACAGTTACCGAGTAGACTATACGGGAACCACGGGATTGGAACTGTCGAGAAGGAATAGTTGAGACGGAACGAGATTTACTCTGGTTGAGGGAGCGTGGTTGGAGGAGATGAAGGGGGACGTGGAGGAACGTTGTGGAAGGGAGAATATGGGGACGAGAGGAGTAGCGAGGCGGTGACGAAGCATAGACAGAAGGAGAATGGGAATGGGGAGGGGAAGGGGAAAGTGTATGAATGTTGTGGTATCCCGAACGATAACGTGTCGATATGAATCGAGAGTCTGTGCCGCTACTGCGTGAATCACGCGGAGGAAGGAGGGGGAAGGACGGAACGAACGTAGAGAGGGAAGGGACTGCAACTAGGGACAGCAGGGATACGGTAGGGGGAGGTGATTAACGAGTAGTCCAGAGTATCTAGCAGCCACCGGAAGCGCCTTTAGAGATCACTGCGTATTTTCGAGACTTGGAAAGAAGAGATGACGAAAGAGGTGGAACTGCACACGCGAAAGCATTTAAATGTTGACTACGTGAAGTCACGAAGTGATGGTGGTGATGATACAAAAGGAGAAGGGGAGTAGATAGATATATGTGATAGGATGGGTCGAGGGACTCACGGTGACTAGGCAGTGAATGACACCGATTTGCGGAACGGAGAGGATACACGAGACAAGTACTGCACCCCGTCTGTGCACCCCTACCATCTCCCTCCTCATCCCAAGTGTCTATCGTCTTCTCCTCGTTGCCCTACCCTTTCACGTTGACTAAAGGGCGCAGGTTGATGTTCTTTCCGTGGTGATTCAGTACATGAGGAGGACGTGAGAAAGGGGAATAAGAAGGACTCTCCCCCTCTGTCTCTATAGATAAAGCGACATCTCGTGTTTCTAGTGGAACGCACTAGGAGGTGTCATGTAGTATACATAGCCGACTCATCACTCTCACAAGTAACTCGATCTTTCACTTCTCCATCTCCATACGCTCACTTCCTATGCCCTTCCTTTTTATGAGCCTCACAAATCCCTCCATCCGAGAAAGGCGACAGAATCACGCACCAGTAGCAGTGGATTAGAGTGCTAGAGATAACACGGACTACAGTATCCCAATTGGGTAGAGTGAAGACGGGTTACAGTATCCCAAGAATTAGAAGTATTCAGACAAGTCGGGATAGGATCCACGCGACAAAGAGACTACGGAAGGGCACGTCTCCTCCCTTTCCCCTCTATTCTCTCCCTCCCATTCCGTCTTTGGTCCATAAGCGCAGAAATGCATGCGGCAAGAGTGTTGGGGTGAAAGAGGAAGAAGGGGAGATTCAGAAGGCAAATGGCGGGAGTAGAGGGAGTAGCGAGGACAGGGAAGGGAACGGGATAAGCTTGCTGATAATGTGCAGGTAGCAAGCGAACACTGGGAAAGACAGACTAATGATAGAGGAGAAGATAAGGGGGAACTGCACTCCTGCCTACTCCCTCCACACTTTGCACTATTCCTATGTCTTCTCTCGCCCTCCCCCTTTTCTCGCTTGTCTATCCAAGTAATCACAAGTAACGGTTCTCGCACATGCAACCTGTCATTTGACAGTGTGCCCTTCTCCTCGTCACAAAACACGAACAACAGCAGAATAAGACATCAGAGACTACGGTAGCAAAGAGAGTGAGACAGGGTACGGTAGTTGGGTGGTGTACGGTAGGGACGACGACGTGTGGGATTTGTGGGAGGGGACACTCTCTTCCCCTTTAAGTACGTGTAGGAAAGGATGTTGTTTATCTCTCTTTCTCTTACGATGATGACCAAAGGTTTCGGATGCGTCTAATCCATGTAGGAACACGTGAGAAGATGAGAGACGTCGAATGAGACAGAAAAAGAGAGGGAGGGAGTGGGAGAGAGGGGATACGAGGGAAGAAGGGATGATAGGGAAGAGACCTCTCTTAGCGAGGGACTCCACCGACTGACGCAACTTGTGATATGCCATGCGATACAAACAACGACGACGATGTTCGGAAGGTCGAGTGAACGGAAATCAAGAAAGAGAAGAGGGATAAGGGGATATGGTAGGGATGGAACAATGGGAGTAAGCAAGCGGAACTAGGGTGGTTCGTGAGAGGGGCATCGTAGTAGATAAGGTAGAATTGTAATGTGGATCGGAAGAAATAAGCGATGAGACGGAGCAGTAAAAGGAACGAGAGACTCGCAACAACGTCGTCTTATATACACGGGGTGCTGTGAACGATCAGAATGGTTCTTGGAAGGAAGTCGACGAGAAGGCGGGGAATGACCGTTCCCTTCTACTGTTCAATCAACTTCTCTCTCCTTTCCCTCCCCTTTCCTCTTCTCTTTTATTTTTGGCTCCTTCTCATACACAAGTTTTGCAGCAGCGTGTGGTCCTAATGGAAATGAGAGAAAGAGACGGTCAAATGAGAGAACGGGAGAAGAGAGGAGAGGTGAAGTGGAAAAGAAGAGGGCTAGAGGAGGGGGATATATTGGTGACGATAGGTAGTATCGAGACAGAGAACAGAGCTGATCAGGTGACTAAGTAAGAAGAGACGGGAAATAAGTCCAGGTAAGGAACAGACGAAGAATGTTTGTGTTTACGAGACAGAGACGTCACTCTGCTTCCGTTACTCTATTCAACTGTCTTACCAGCCAATCGGGACGGTGACGAAATCACGGAATTGTCTCATCCTTATATTGATAGCAGACGAGTTGTACTATTATCGGAGGAGAGAGACACGTGAGTTACAATGATAATAGGGGAATGGATACACATTCTATTTTAGGATAGTATATCATCGGAACATGATTACATGGAGTAAGTCCACGAAGGGGGAGAAGGGAATAAGGGAAAGTATCGTCGTTCCATACAAGCGGTCGACTGGGTCAGAGGTCGGGGCGAAAGGGAAACTCGTTGGTCACTTCACTTGACTCTCCCCATCTCTCAGTACCTGTCTGTCCCTTATCTACCCTATATCCCTCCATGTCTAAGGTTCTTCATCGTGGGTGTTAATCCCCTCTCTCTACACACACCGTTCCACTTCGCTGACTCGCACTCTGTCATTAACTTAATGCACGAGTTCAGCTTTCACAGAAACGGCTCAAAGGAGTTTGGAATGAAGAGTGAATACAGTACTTACCTCCATAACGGTTGCTGTTGTCCTTGCAGTGGGGAAAGAGACTGAGTGAATGCCTCGGAGGATGTCTCTTTCACTCGGATTACCCACTATACTTTCCCCTCCTTTCACAGTAGCATCTCTAGCCGTTTCCATGGATCTCCTTCTATCAAAGGAAGTACACAAAGAGTTTGCGACGACCGAGTGACAAGTACAATGGGACGACTAGTGTTGGATATCGGGCGAGGAGACGTCAACGACTATTTGAGTCGATAGGACAAGGGAAGGAGGGGACTATCTGCGATTAGGCAAGGGAGACGATATCACACAGGAAGCTACGAATACAGGGATAACAATCTGATCGATGTGTGAAAGGGTCTATCCGACAGATGCAAGCTGTTCCGAAGTATTCTCATCGTTCTTTTGCATTTCACTCCATTCTTCGGAAGCGAACGACAAGCGCTTTGCACGTTTTAATGGCGGAATTGTCGAGCACCGTAGATTGCTTGACAAGAGGTGAATTAGTTTACGAAGCGGAATACGGTAAATACATGTCGACCCAACGACCATTTGCAGAACATCTACTTTGAGCGATCTCGCCGAAGTGGCGAGAAAAATGAAGAGATATAAGTAGCGACTGATTGAATGAGATCATTGGAACGGTCTCAGTTCACAACGGAAGTTGCCGTCTCTCATGTGAGTGTCGATTTACTCGTGGTCCGATGACTGTATCTATGCTATGGAAAGACTTGGAATGTATCTCGAGGCTGGAGTTGCTATGAGCTGCTATTGTCAGCGAGTTCGACAGGGACACTGCACAGATGGGGGAAACGCGATGAAAAACTTGTAACGGTATTCCAATTCATACTGAATTTGATGGCGACAAGCGATTTTGAGTGAGGGAGAGAGGAAGTGTCGTAGTAGTAGTAGTAGTGCTTATTCGATACACGAGTCATTGGGTAACAACTTTATCTCCTTTCGATAACAACGGTTGACATTCTTTGAAAGACTTGTGACTTTGCAGCAATGAAGACTTGTTAGGGATCTGAGAAGGATGAAGAAGCGACTAAGGGAGAGAGTGAAAGACATCATTCCATTCCTAATGCATGAACAACGAGTGTAAAGTGTAGTAGACAGTATTCATGGCCTATTCTTACTCTTCTTTATCTTCATACTCTTATGTAATCTCTCCTAGACCCGCGTGAGACACACGTAGATTGACGTCCTAATTGTTCACTACAAAGAATGGAGAACCCGTGAGGGAATCGGAAGAAAGACGACTAGAGAAGAGTGAATGAGCGATACTCAAGTGAAGAGAGGGGACCCGCGGAGAATACACTAATAGAGATACTAGATGAGATGACGACTGAGATCAATCAACACTGAGATTCCGATGTGCGAGACGTTCGCCACGGCTGAAGACTGGAGGAGGAGGTGCCATCCGAGCTGACCTCACTTCCATCTGAACATAGACGGTATCCATCTGGGTGAAATAGCATTCATCCGGGTGCAACACTGTGCGCATTCCAGATGAGTGTACAGTTCTGCAAGCCGACCATGCTTTTTGTTATCATGTTTCACGGTTGGCGGAAGAGCGGGACAAGGCATGCGTGTACGCATGAATACTTGCAGAACGAGTGCATCATTTCCAGTGAGAAGTTAGTTGCAAGCAATTACGTGCGTTCGTGTAACAATTAGGTACTGCCGGTATGAGTAAGACGAAAAGCATTGTAGCCTGTGTCTCAAAGATCGTCAATGACTTCCGGAGAAAACAGAGTGGGCAAGATAGAGAAAGAAGAAGGGCAGACGATCGAGACTAGGGACTGTGCGCTAGTACTACTACTACGATTGCACGTGCGTCCTCCGAGGGAGCGAGTATTCTAGAGATGAAAGCGGTACTATGCGAACCCAGTGATACGATCACTTTCATCTCTAGTGTATACTCTAAGTATCACAGATACTCCCGATATAGTTGAATATGTGTTGGGGTTAGCGTTAGTCATGCTGCGTGGTTAGCGTATTCAACTATATTGTCGAAGGATGAGAAGCGGACGACTTACTGACTCTGCTAGGCCACACGTCGAAGAGAAGTTGAAGGGACGAAGCAGCTTGAGATACATCGAGAGGACGAACCAATGGGTCTTTCACTCCTTAATCAGAAGATTGACTGTAAATGCTTGGAATGCTCAGCGATAATTTGCTTTTCTATGTCACGGAAGAGAAAACTAACCCCCAAGGGTAGAATCGGCTGTGCAGAGGATGAGAGGAGCGAAGATTTGTACGATCATGGACCGAGGAACACCCGCAGGAGGAATGAAGGAGGACAGGACTGCCGACAGATGGTCCATCACGAGAAGGAGGGTATTCTGTAACTGCTGTTATATGCGAGGTACGGTATGACTAATGTTGTCAACTGGCCAATATATGATACCTTGTTCGCCAAGGAGAGGCAGTCGATGATTCTGAAGACCATTTGGCGGTTAGCCTCGACGTCGTTCGGATTCGACATTGATGCCGCGTCCAGAATCATATTGTGAATGTGTGGAGGAATCAACGGATCCGGAAGTTCGCGCAAGAAGTCCTAAAAAAAAGTATCACTGGATGAGTAGTTACAAAGTTCGCTGTACTTGATGCACTTTTCGATATCATCATCATGGATACACGGGATTGCACACAACTGAGATGTACTGTGAAATGGCACAAGGATGCTATTCGAATTGTATACATCTCCAAATGCCTAGCCTTGTTCGAGGTAAATGGATATATCTTTCGCCTAATGCGCTTCTTCATTTGTAAGATTTCATGGAAATAGGTAAATCATCCATGCAATTTTCGAGTTCAGTGCGTTTTAGTGCATTATCTGCCATTCAAAATAGCACATAGGGGTTGGTGTATATATACCTTAAAGGGCCCCTCCAGGCAATATCTACCATATGCATTTTTCTACATCATTGGATAGCCCTCAATGCCCTGAATCTCTTCCTCTCTCCTTTTCAGTTGAAGCTTCACCGTTGCTGAGAAAAATCTGTGCAAAGATTTCTCTCGCTGTCTGCGTCTCTTCATTACTCTCTTGTCCCTCACAATCAATCAACCGCTCTTAATTGGTTATCTCTTGGAATGAATGAGATGGGTGGAGGGACCCTTTAATCGAAAGGTACCTTGATGAGACAGGCGAGAACATTCGTGTCGGGAACCCCGTCAACGGAAATGTCTGCTTCGGCTGCGTTAGTCTCAAGATCGTCACGAGTCATTCGCTTCTTCTCCACTGCACCGCACACTGAAATCATTCCTCTTTGTGTTTGCGCCCTGTGTACTTTCTAGACAACATCACATGGCCAGTCATAAGGAGGATAACAATTACGGACTGTGATGTGAACAAAGGGAATGAATGTGTGCTTACGAATGTAGAGACCGCCGTTGTCGACTCCTCGCTTCTCGATTTCCGCTATGAGTCTACACAGAACGAGAGGGGTTTCCCTGCGTTCTCTCTGTAGAAGACGAGGAAGAGGAACGCCGAAGACTCTGCAACACATTACAAATTCACGGAGTTGTCCAAAAGTGTACGCAGATCAACTGCTTACGCCAATACTTCCTCTGATCTATCGTTCTGGCTCCGAATATGTTATTTACTCCGGCTATCTATGATATGCGCACACGCGCATGGTGAAATGGTAGGCAATCCAGATTCAAAAAGTTCGTTGTTTGAATTAACAATTTGTAATCATATCGAAACTAGTGGAGAACTCTGGTGGAACTTGTAGTTCACTTGATGGATGGTTGAAAGTAGTGTGCATACCCGTCCATGCGAGGATTGACCGTCCGTCGGAATACTTGCTGCATGTCGTGGAATCCCACTCTCACACACAATTGTCCGCGTGGCTCGAGATTTAAAGCGAGCATCTTCAAAGCGATATTAATGATAAGAGCATAATTCCGAGATACCTTCTCTCCATTCAGCTGATCCACAACGAACGCTTCCAATAACTTCAGTTGGCCCTTGTGACACAAGGAATGCCTCAAACACAAACACTAAATAAAAGTAGACAAACACAATTTGTTTTACAATTCTTCAGTTGAAGTGTCGTGTTAAACATTTAACAAGTGCGTAGGAGCGTTTGTAACTACTGAAGAGGGGGTAAATTATCCCGCAGCTCAATTTATGCAGATTGGTTAGCTACATATCTAACGCGCAGTCACACTTTTAGGTGACGTAGTGAATAGGTAGGAGATATAAACAATCAAATGTGTGAATCACAGCCTACGTGCACTCCATTCTTTATGCTCGATAGTGCGGATAATTGCATTTACGGTCCCTTGACTGGGTGCACACGTAGACCTCAGCAATGTATAAGTAGATAAACATCCTGACCTTTTCATGATAAGGGGTTATCAAAGTATTTTTCTAGTTCTAGATTAATGGAATACGAAGGTCTTAATAAATATTAAAAATCTACCTATGCTGCGGGTGCCAGCTGTAGACGAAGAACTGGAGTTGAGTGGCGTTGAAGATGTCAATGTGGAAGGTCTCCCGCCACCTATGACACCATTTCGCTTACTTATTTACTTTTATTTTAATAACTACAAAACTTTTGCTCGTATAAGGTACACTACTATGTCGCCCTCCTACACCTCGTATGTGTCCCTCACCTGTACTTATTCTCCGGCGTACTCACTCCCGTTCTCGCTCGATGAGCCTCGTCCACTTCTAATACACAGTACATCTCCTCAGTCACCGCTCGGTGCTTCTCCGGTATCCGCAGCCCTCGACCTTCGTAGATCTGATGAGTCTTCTTTCGAAAGTCTTTGAAAACAGCTAAACCTGGACGAAGAGCATTCCGCTCAGAGAGTTGACGTTGAGTCGGTCGACGTTGATACCTGGCCCCGCTGTGCGAAGAGGAGCGCGTCTGTTCATGAGGGGCGAGACGTGGTATCTGAATAGATGCATTGATCGAGTGATGTATCACACATAATCATACCGGTCAAGAACGGCAGAAGGGCGGTCGATAATGGGATTACGTCGATCGACGAGCGGAGAGCCAACGAGGGACTGAATTATAGCTATGCAATTAACTGTTGAGCTATGTAAAGAAGCGGAATGGAAAAAGAACTCACGTGAGTCATGATCGTCCGACCAGTGAGACTACTCGACCGCGGTCCCCTTAACATCGTATTGTCTCCGTAGGTGTGACTCCATCGCGATTGTCGGCCGAGACTCGTTCCCGTTATGAGAGGAGGAGTTGGACTCGCATACCCCGCACTGAACATCGACCTATTGAATACATCACATGGTTGCAGTATGATCATGAAAAGAATCTATTTCGACCGTACGTAGTGAGAGGTGAGTATGCCGCTCCCAGTGGAGGCATCCTCGGATCGCCCGCCCAATATCTGTACTCGGCAGCTGAGAATATGTCGTTGATCGTCCTTCCCGTCCCTCCATTCGAAAGCCGAAAGGCTTCTGAAAAGAGAAGCAGGAGAGCGTGACGGATGAGTGAACAATTGCATTTGCATCGAGTGAGAGACGACTCGAGTGCATTGTCTACTACTTTTCGCTCGACTCCAGCGAGCTGCCATTTTCTCTACTGTTCAGAGGGATCTGTAGCAAACTAGATTCACGATTCAAAATTAGCTTTCTACTTGTGTGCTGGCGATTGTGTGCTTCGTGCTTCATGTTCAGCCTTACGCTGAATGTAGATAGGGCAGAATGCCCATCCACTCACGTTGTCCCACTCGTCCCGCGTACTCATCTGCCGATCTCGTCCCGTCCGACTCATCTCCTCCCATATCAAAGACTTCCTTGCCCACTACGTCGTTCCTCCACTTCACATTGCGAGGACCCGATATTGCACGTCTGAAGGGAAGGAGAAATATTGAGGGAAGAGAAAGGAGGGAAGAGCGGATTGGAAGGGACATGAACCTTCGAGGAAGGGAATTGGAGTGTTGATCGGAGAGATTGTGACGAAGAGGACGAGGGAGGATGGGGGAACAGAGGGAACGACTGAGAAGGGGGTCAGGAGGGGGGTACGCGGTTGACGAACGGGGGATCGAATAGCCTACGTTCTGCAACCATCCATACTACATATTCGTCGACGATGAATTTAAAGGGCCCCTCTGGGCACTTTTTGACCCCTTGGTTTCTTTCTTTCATCTGAAAGAGCAATGTCGAAAACCTACAATCCTATATTTGCATATTTTTCCCGCCATTCCCCGCTATTTAAATGAGGAGAGAAGTTGTATTATTGAAGGAAAATGAACGTTGAGAGAGCTGCACAGTTCATTCCGCTAACCACCGTAAAACTTCAGCCGGTGCCGGAGATTAGCCTAACAATAAGCTGGCATTTTGCCAAGAGCGTTTCACTGTATTTAGCGGAGCGCGCTGCAAAGATTTCCCAACGTTCCTTTTCCTCCAATAATATGCAAAGTTACATTGCTCTTCAGGGACCTGCCATTTTGCGAATACTGTAGCGCGCGAGTGGTTTGATTCGTAGGCATCGCTTATTGAAGGAATGGATACATATGCTTTCTGATAAGGACAAAGACGAAGGAATGTTAAAAATATGCTCTTGAAGGATAGTAATGTGCTCAGAGGGGCCCTTTAAGATTAGAGGGACTCCTCAACGTTGAGTTCAAGCTGCTGGAGATTCCAAGCTACGCATTCTTTTCCTCCTCACTCTTCATAGACTTTACATAGTCGATCCTAATGGCAATAAAGCTATTAAAGTGAAATACGAGGAGCAGTTTGGTCAACACTAGAGGAGAGTATGCGAAAGATCGGAACACAAAGAAGGAAAGACTCTCTCTATCTCTCTTCTTCTTTCTCTCGTACTTGGGTATT
Organism: Micoletzkya japonica; assembly: GCA_900490955.1. Taxonomy (NCBI): domain Eukaryota; kingdom Metazoa; phylum Nematoda; class Chromadorea; order Rhabditida; family Diplogasteridae; genus Micoletzkya; species Micoletzkya japonica. The sequence continues at coordinate 356,368 of LS901484.1, read as the reverse complement.
GGAGGTGGACATTCCAGGCTGAGAAGAAAAGCTCTCGGCCCGTCGAACAGTCGATGAGTAGATCTTAGGAGGAGGGACACGGGCTGTGCGGGCTACGGTATCCGACTCTGTGTCCGAGTAACGACTGAAATGGAGACATCGGATAAGTCTTCATAACATGATCGATCTTCGATCAAGAGATGGAATAGGCCGTACACAGAGCAAAATATCCCCACGACGTGACCTTGGGGAATATTTTCCCCATGTAGGGGGAGGGCGAAATTTCCCCAGCCAGCTGGAGAAATAATCCAAAGGGTCACGCCGTGGGGAAATATTCGCCAGCCAGCTAGATAAATTTCGCATAGCATAGGTAGCAGAAAGAAGGATCCGATGACTCGCCTACTCATATCTCCCAACCGCATCGTTCCCTCCGGTTTCCCGTTGAGTATCGGTCTCTGAGCAGGAGACACCCTTCCTCTTGGCGAGTCGACCATTCCCTCCCTTCCATAGTCCCTTCCCAGGGTTCCACTCAGTCCTTGGCCTGTTGCAGAAGGAAGAGAACGGGCTGAGGAGGGATTGGATGGAGGGTGAGACATGCGGGATAACGACTGTTGCTGCATCTCCTCAATCACTTGTTTATTGGCTAATACTTGAAGAAGTCATATATCAAACAAGATAGTCAAAAAGTAAATGTGAAAGTAGTTCGTAGATAGATCAGGAGTCCAGTTACAATTACAGCAAGTGAAAAAATTGTAATATATTCGTGGTTTGAGCACATTCAGTGGAGAGTTCACTACGGGGACATTCAAATATTCTATCGAAGTCATTGACGTTAGGTGCACAAGAGCATAGAGACCTAAGAAAAGCATGAAAAGGCGCGGGACGAAAAGTAGTGGACTACTCTACTCATAGGTAGTGGAGGAAGGAGGATAAAGGGAGGGGAAGGGGAGGAAGAGGGAGGAGAGGAGAGTTATGCATTGATGAAGCTGCGAAGTGCATGCGAGATGTTGAGAAATGAAGGGAGGAGAAGTGGAGTGGAATTGGAGATGTTTAGTGGATAAGGGAACGAATGAAGAAGAAGGAGAAGGAAAGCGAAGACGAAGAATTCATTTGGAGATGAAATGAGGGGATGAGACGGTGGCGAATGGGGAAGAAGAGGGTTGGATGTTTATGGGAGGATGAGGGGAACTCGCGTCGTTTATCGTTTCTCTACACGAGGGACGACTGCCCTACTCGCCGCTCCTTCCCTCCTCCTCCCTCACGACTCTCTCCCTCTTCAAGCTTGCGGAATCCGAAATCGGAGCGGCTGCCGCTCTTCCCTCTACTCTCTCCCTCCCACCTCTCTCCCTCTCTCAACTCTCTCCTTCTACCCTCTTCTCGTCCTCTCCTTCCTCTCCTTCCGCGCGGCGAACGAATCCATTTTAGGAAGGAGGGAGTGAAGGCTCGAGAGGAGAAATAGCGACAGGAGAAGGGAGCAAGAAGAAAGAGAAACTGAAGGGGATTGAGGGAGGGGATGGGGAACGGAAAATGGAAAGATGGCTGGGACAGAGCATTGATCAACTTCTAATCATGGGTGACATTATACTAGATTGCGCTTTTGCTCTTGTCATTCAAGCTCAAACAGTGCCTAGAATTTATTTTTGCGCCAACACGCATAATTGCCGTGCAGACTTCACTCATCGCGTCTCGCACCCCTTCCTTTCCTTACCCTTCACTCTCAAAGATGGCACGACCTCGCCAATTTAGACGACGGAAATGCTTGGAGTACGGCTCGATAGAAAGAGGAAGAAGGCAAAGAGTTGGAGAGAGATGGGATGTGAGGAGAATTAGAAGAAGAGATGAGCAAGGGACAGAGACCGCGGCAAACGGTGAACATCGTCTAGTGGAGGACTGAGGACGAAGTGAGGAAAGACGAGAGGGGAGGGGAGGGTCGCATTACTGATTAGCTGCTGTTCGACAAATATAGTGAAGGAGTGATGTGCACCTACGTTGAGGAGGATTCAAGGTTTACAGAGAAGCGAGGAGAATGGAGATTGCCTCCAAGGAACACTGCACAAGTGTCAACAAAGGAAGGCTCTGAGGAAACTAATAAATCGTAGAGCCATTATACCTGCTGTTGCTGTCGAGCCCTTCTACCGAGCCAAGTGTTGGCGGTTGAAGTGGGATTGGCTACCAGGGGAGCAGACGAATCCTCACCCGTTCGCTCCTCCACCTTCAATTCACAATTATATCTTCTAAGTACTCTGAGCTGCCAGCAACCCTACGACGACCTACGTATTTATTTTGCCGTTTATGCTAGCTTTGCCGCGAAAGATTCAGGTATCACTGTGGAATAAACCGTTCATTCCGCCAGTTACATTGGTTTCAAAATTCGTCTCATTCTCTCCCTTTGCACGCTTGCATGCTCTCTTGCCTGTGATGCTCGGAATGATCTACTTACCTTTTATTCCACTATATATATCAAAGAAAGGTTGCAAGAGAAGCAGTCAGATGGTTCTTAGAGCATAGTCTTATCAAAACTCACAAAATTGGACAATTTGCTTCGAAGCGAACCGAAGAGCGACTTCATAGTGACACTATTAGAGGGCAGATCACTCCCTCCCCCTTCTCACTTGCCGTAGGCGAGTCTCTCTTCCGTCTCCCTCTGTCCACTCCCTCTTTTCCTCTCTCTCCCCTTTACCTCTCTCTAGTCCCTCTCTCTCTCTCCCTCCTTCCGTCAAACTCTTCTTGCAATCGTTCCCACTCCATAATCCGCTATTCCATTCACAGTAGCAGTCTCCAGAGTAGGAGAGGAGGGCAAGAATGGCAAAGAGAAGCGATAAGAGAAGAAGAAAAAGAAAAGGAAAAGATGGCGAGGACCGGAAAAGCGACTTAGTCGTACATTTGAACGATGCACGCTTGGACGAGCTCATGAGAGGGTAGAATAAAGGGAGATGGAAGGAGAGAAATAGGGCGAGGTACTAGGGAGAGAAAGCAGACGTGCAGTTAGATGCCTACGGGATGGTTATGCTGTAGCTGGAAGAGTCAATATTACCTTGTGGAAGACGACGACTGGTCGGTCGTCTGGATGCGCATTGCTACGGGACACACGATCACGTCGCTTCTTATTGAATCTGAGCACGGTCGGATTAGCGAACTGTCGACTGATTACAACTACAACATGCACTATGCTGCCATGTCACACTTTGTTCTGACAACAGTAAAAATGTTAAGCGAACGAGATGCCGAAAAATAACCCTGATTTCGGTATGAACTCTCGCACGGAAAACACCGTATCCTAAGCATTTTGGCTCGTTCGCTTAACATTTAGAACATTGTGGTCACCGCATCCTCAGACTGACCGTATCCTCAGGATGAGTCGTCGTGGAATGGACAGAGTGAGCACGACGTCATCGATGCTCATCGAAGCCACGTCCACGTTGTTGATCGACAGGATCTCATCGCCCGGTCGAATGACGTCTCCGTACCTGGAAATATGAGAAGATAATGATGGAGGAAAGGCTAATTGCATGGTGCTGAGACAAACCATGTAACCTTTTTCACGGAACCACATACAGTCTTACTGGCCACATGATTGTTAGGACAAAGGGTACAAGGGATCTGCAACGATGCACAGCATCCCGTGGGGTGCAGAATGTGTCTAATAGCTAAATGACCACTATTTTTCAATTTTCTCAAGAGTGGCCGAGCCAATCTACACCAAACTTTCAAACATTTTGGACATCATAGTAACGCACTTAAGTTTTTAAATTCATAATTTTAAGTTCACTTATTCGCCTACAGGATCAAATCCTAGGCACGAAAGCCGCTATTCGCTATTAGAACGCGTGGATGAAAAAGGCAAGAGAAAGACCAACCGTTCCAGCTCGGAGTTGTCTCCGAATCGACTGGCAAAGACGCCATTCGGTCGTTCGAGGCCATTTCCCTCTCGAAGGTAGAGACCGAGCGACTGCAGGGAAGCGAGCATTCACAGCAATGGATGGAGATGCATTACCTGTCCCGGCTTCTTGATAATCTCCACTAACTGCACTACGTAGACCTCGCCCGAGGCGGGATGAACCGCTTCTTGGCTGCAAACGAGTACTGATTAATATATCAATATTGTCACAAATAAAATAAGATAAGAATACATGACAATGATAAAAACTAACGCGTCGAGAACTCTCGCTGAGAAGCCAGCTACGCCCGCCTGAGTGAGAGTCGACGTCTGGTTATCGACCACTTTGATCTGTCGATACACTTCCTCTGGAAGCTGCCGGCCTGAACAGTTATCTCTGTTATGATCCATCGAAGGGGAGGGAACAGGAGATGTCCTAAGGGGGATACGAGGGAGGGATGGAGGAGGGGGAGAGGTCTTCCCTCTCATGCAATTCGATACACAACCCTTCCAAGTAGGAAACGCTTCTCCTCCTCGCGTATGAACGAACGAGAGATGGTAAGGGAATGGAGGGATGGGAGGGAAAGGAAAGAGAGGTGAGGGTAGGGATGGGCAGGAATATGAGGAGGATTGGTAACGGAAGCAGGGATAGGTCTTGGACAAATGAATGCATTGACTCTTACGCTACACTCTCTCCTCATTTTGGCAGCAACCAAGAAGTCGGCTAGCACAAAGCCTGAGTGTATGAACAGGACTGAAAAAGCATCTCGCGAGACTTTTGTTCCAAGCCCCTCTCTAAGTAGGAAGGAAGAAGAGGAAGAGGAACGTGTTCCCTCTGAAGCACGTTCACTACGTTGTACGTTATTCAATTGCGAGGGCAGAGGAGGACATACGATGTTGACAGCAGTTAAGGAATGCTTAGGAGGGTTAGGGGAGTTAGGTAAGGTCTACGTTAGGGCACTAATTGTAAGAAAGAAGAGAACGAACCTTGACCTTGACTCCTTCGTTGTTCGTTCATCTCCTCCTCGCGAGCCTTAAAGCGTGCATGGACACGACTGATCGAGACCGCCCGGGGCACAAACGCGCTTCTCTATCTTCCCTCTCTCCCTCTCTAGACTCCCTCTCCCTCCCCTCCCCACCCAGTCTTCCTCCCTCCAAGTCTCCAATACTCTCTCTCCATGTAGATCGATTCTCTCAGGCTGCCCATATTCAGAGTGTGGTTGAGGGGAAGGAGACACAGGGAGAGAGACAGCAGAGGGGGAGGAGGGGGGAGAGAGGGATAGGGGGTGGAAGCTAGGAGAGGGAGGCGGAGTCCGTAATCAATCACAACGCATATTCTCGACGGGTATGATGCTACTCCTTAGGGAGGAGACTCATTCCCTCTCCTTCTATATGCACTTTCCCACTGCGAGATATAACCACTGCAAGGAAGGGAGAGAGGGAAGAGGAGTGAAGAGACGAAGAGAACGAGAGAGGGGGGAACAGATGGAGTGAGAAGAATCGTGTATGATTAGAGGGATACGACGGGATTAGGGAAGCTGTGGAGGGGAAGGGAATATTGGACTAATTGAGAGACACAACGGTCCGTGCTTAGCGACATTGCTGGAGATGAACACAAGCAATGGCCTATGTCTTTTCTTTGCCTTGCTTGTGTTTTCTTACATTTTTTGTTTCTATGTTTTCGATATTTTGTAGATCCCTAACAAAATCTGATGATTCGCTAATTTTACTTAAACTTTCCTTAATTTTTAAGAAATTTGCATTGGCATTGTCATTGGAAAAAATAATATTCGAAAAAGCATAGCAAGAAAATATTTTCATACTCTTTTCTTGATCTTCAAAGAATTTCAAAGGATTCTCCACCTAATCCGAGGAATATGCATTCTTCAATCTGCATTTGACAGGTCAGACAAACATCCGTTTTCACACAATCTAGCCGCGAGGCGTCCAAAGGTTCACCAATTAAACGTAAGAGGTTGGGGCCAAGACAGAGACATGCCCTTGGGACATTTCAGTCATTTGCATATCGCACTTATGTAACGAGACAGCGAAAGGAGAAGGACAAGATAACACGGAGATATTTTAGTATGAGGCCGGTGAGTAAGAAAGAAGCAGCAGTAGTACTAGACGCAGATCGTTGCAGAGATTGCTCTACGCTCCTCCTAATTCGTCTTCGACGCACTTCGCTACCACATCAACATTCTTTTTGATGGCCAATTATTTTATGTGAGAGAAGGGGACGTCTGATAGTTAGTCAAAGCAGAATATCACCTGTCTCAGACTCTGCAGAGTTTGGTGGAAGAGGAGAAGAGCAGAGGGAGAGGACATGGAAGGAGTTGTGGAGGAAGGAGTGACGACACGAAGACACTACGGGAATTAGACGGCACATCGAAAGGTAATGTGAAGTGACTAATGCAGAGTGAAGACAATCAAGAGCTAAGCAGTCGCAATCCGAAGGAGATAGAAGAGAGGGAAGGAGAAGAGGCCACGGAGGTTCCCCCTCGCTCAAAATTGTTTCCGACCAATTTCATTTTGAACTGGAAGAAGTAGATGGAAAGGAAGAGTTGCGGCTTATTTTAGCGAGAGACGAATTATGAGAGACTAAGAGGAGGGAGATGGAGAAGGACAAAAGGAGAAGGAAAAGACTACTGGCAGGCAAGGCTCTCCAGACCCATTCCGGGTCTTACTCGGGGGTCGAATCACTAGGCCCCAGGGAGATTAGAGGGGAACGTGTAAGGAGGTCCTAACATAGAGGAACTATTGTGATATGAACAATACAATGAATTATAGAATGGTAGTCAAAAGATAGATTATTACAGGTTCTACGGGAGTTGTCCTCAAAAACGGAACGATTTAATACTTTTGATTGAAATAACAAACTATTCCCGCTGATCACGCTGTCCAATTGACTCCTTACGTGTTACTATGGCAGAAATTAATTGAATAGCAAGAAAATTGGAGCCAGAGAGGTGGATGAGCGCGCGTATTTGCATAGACAGTTCGCAATCGTTTGCGTACTTTTTGTCAACTTTCGTGGAACTTGTAATATGAGATCGTAGATTGCAGCAGAAGATGTACACCCAGAACCCTCTCTCCGCTTTTCCCCCTCCCCCTTCATTCCCCCCCCCCCTCTTCCATCCTCGATTCCCCTCATCTCACTTCTCATCTCTCGTTCGTTTCGTGTCGACAAGAGGGTCCATTCCATCACTCGGTCGTCTATCGTTTTCCTCTTCTCTCTCATATCATCCCCTTTCTCTCCCCCTTCTTATCCCCTTCTCTCCTTATTACCTCTCTCCCTCCCTCTCCCCTCCCCTCAACTCACTCGTGAACACCAACAAGTACAGCAGAACCATCGACAGAGGAAACAGTCTCTACCCGAGTGCGTCCCTGTAATGAACATATGGAGGTTATAGCTAAATCCTAAAGGTGGATCGAAGGTACTACTAACATCTTGCGATTGCTATTCTGTGCAGCAACATAACGCCGACGGACTACCGAGAGGGACATAAACGTAGTGGTTTAATGTGCTTTCCGATATCAGAAACATATGTTCCCGGCGGATAAGTCTTATAGTGTGAATTTTTTGCGTAGTGCTGTGGTACTTAGGCAGAACTCCGTCTAATGCATACATATCACAGGAAATGAATAGAGAAATGAAGAAACCAGATTGAAGTTGGGACGGACGACATCGTCCCATCGACGGAAAGGAGAGGAATCTGAACAGGAAGAATAGGAATTGCTATCCTGTTAAAGGGACATGGAAGACAAAAAAGATTGCCTTTCATATGATTATCGCCTAAATAATACAAAAACCAAAACCATTGTGCACACAAATGTCTACTTCGCGAGATATCCTAAAAACAATTTCCTAGCCAAGGCGCAGTCTTACTACGGTTAGCGCATAGTTCTAAAGCAAATGGAATCGTGGTACTCCCGGAACAAATAATTATTTCTCGCTCCAGAAATTTATAAGAATATTTTTCAAACGTTATTGTCTTTATTATCGTCTAAGAAACATATTTTACAAGCATCGCCAAGTTCGTTTTCAAAAAAAATTCTCGCTTCCATGTCCCTTTAATAGTGGAGATCACGGAGGAAATTACAATGCGAAACTATGCAGATGGAGTACAAGGAATAACACGGAAGGGAAAAGTACACTGCGGTGCACTATGGAGTTAATGGACTCGAGACAATTAAACTCGTAGGTTGAAAGTTGTTAATGAAATGAAAGAAGAGAAATGGAGAAGCGGGCACTAAGGGAGGAAAGGAAAGGAAAGGAAAGGAATACGACAAGACAAGTGGACATGTTTGCTGATATTAGAAGACAAAATGTGGTGGAAGATACGAGGGAGAAAGGAGATTGGAGGAATGGCCCTGGAGGTGGAAAGAGTGGGATTACGGACGAAGAGAGGATAACCAAAATTACGGTCTACCGTTTTTGTAAATTATCAAGATAAGGAAAACAAAAATAACCTACCGGAAGATACGATACTTGCTGTACTATGTCAAAACGAAGACCAAAATAGATGCTAAAGTCCCAACAGAAGAAAGACGACGCTACAAAGATTCACACGAAGAATTCGTTATGGAAGATGAGGGACGAGATGGATCAGAGAAGGGAAACTGGAAGGGTGGGAGATGTACTAGAGGAATACGAGGGGGAACAGACCCTGAGGGGACATCGTGGGATACAAAAGACGTGTTACAACCCATACGGAAAGTGTTTGCAAGATGAGAGAGACTTCTCGCTTCGAATGGAGATATTATGAAGGAGAAGATAGGAGGAGATGTGAAGAGTACACAGAAGACAGGGAATACTCTTGAGAAGAACGAGGAGTTGGAGGGAGAAGGGAGAGGAGTACAAGGAGGAGGGCGAAAGGGAAAGGAATACGGAGGAAAAAGAGGAAGCGAGGATCGACGGATGAACTACACGCTGTAATTATGGCACCTTCCGTGTTCTTGTTAGCTCGTGCGCGAAGTCGCGGAAGGCGAAGGTTCAGTAACAAATCTGGCTTAGCCTACGCTATGCTATCTGTAGAAATTAGCAAAAAGAAGGTATATATCTATAAAGGAGAGCATATGTAGAGAGAAGAGAGAAAGAGAATGAAGTGGATTGACTCGAGGATGACAAGCATGCAATGGCCCATTACTACCTGTCGGCATATTCTCCCGCTCCTTATTCTCCTCTCTTTCTCTCTTTCTCTCTATTCTCTCTGCGGCTACTGACAGGAGAGAAACTACAAGTCACCACTTATACATATCGGATCATACCAAGTCAAGAATGCTGTAAAAAGAAACAAAAACAATCATAAGAAGTGCATATATGAACAGATAGATAAGACAACAGTGGCCAGAAAAAGGAGAGCAAAAAGTGGGAGCAATAAGGAGAGAAGGACGAAATGAGTAGAAGACTACGTTGTCAATTGACGATTGGAGAAGGGGAAGAGACACCACTTAGTCAGATGGGGAAGACTATGAGAGAGAATGGGAAGGGAGAGGGGAAAGCATGGAATAAGGAGGGAAAAGAGAAGGAAAGAGGTAAAAGAGGAGGACAGGGAAGAGGACGATCGCTCCTGACTGAATACCCTATTCGCGTATGAAAATGAGAGGAGAAGAGAAGGAGGGAAAGGGGAAAGGGGAGAGATATTGGAAGAGAAGCTCTTTAGAGGGGAACGACACAATAGAACCTTTGGTAGGAGAGACAAGGCAGGGGATTAAGCTACCTATTCATACGTTATCATGAATTCAGAGACCACTTCTTCATGAGTCAGTGAGCAATCGAAAACGAATATTTCCTACATTTATTGGTTTGATATTTAAAAATGCCCTCCAAATCGTAAGAACTACCACTCTCAGGCGCAGAAAATAAATGGAAAAGGGAAGAATGGAAGAGCCGAAGGCAATGAGATTGATCGTATCTGTGACATGAGACGGACAACCAGGGGACATGCATTATTGCGGGTTTGGAGTAGGTAAGGGGAGAGGGAGAGGGAGGGGAGAGCAAGGGAGAGAGCAGGGTGAGATGAACACAAGAGGATTAGAGAGCACCCGACACACAGTCGAGTGCTTATTGATGACGGTTAATCAAGGAGGCTTTATTCATGATACGGTACAGCAACCTTGATGAGCACAGTGAAAGCACTCAACGATGGGGAAAGACGAAGTTTGAGAATCGGTTCCCGATTTGAAAGAATACAAATAATTATAATGGAATAATTTAAGGATGGACTCGATAGAAGCGGAAGAGGTTACATTATTATTATATTATAGAAGGACTCCACTACTCAATTTGCATATCCATAGAAATTCCGATCCAGCAGAGTTCCTCTTCTCCAGTATCGCCTATTTAAAAGATATGAACGAGATGGAAATGGCATACATGCAACAGTAATGATCAATGGAATGATCGGAGGATCAGAATGAGGAGTACTGTAGTGAGAGGAAGCGAGGAGGAGGACGATTCGGGTACTGTATCCTTGGGGTCTGATTCGACTTCATTCCCTGTCCACTTCCAGTGGGTTCCCATTAGAGGAGTCGTTCGTTCCCTGCAGTCATTATGATAGAGTGGATTAATCGAGTTTGAACAAGTTCAAATATTGCATTGATCTCCGTTTTCTTGTCAATGCAGAATGAAGTAGACGCGTCACAGCATTCCAAGCGTTCTAATAGCGAATAGCGGTTTTCGCGCCTAGGATTTGATCTCGTAGGCGAACGAGTGAGCCTAAAATTATGAATTTAAAAACTTAAGTTCGTTACTAGGGTTTCCAAAACATCTGAAATTTTGGAGTAGATTGGTTCAGCCACACTTGAGAAAGTTCAAAAATAGTGGTCATTTCGCTATTAGACACATTCTTCGCCGCGCGGAATGCTGCGGCGTAGTATATTTAGAAATACATACGCTACAGTAGTCGAGGGTACTGTAGTCGTCGTCAGTTTCCATATTCTCGTTGTGGTCAGAGGGAAGGTTGGGAACTTATTGTATACTGTAGGAAGACGAGATCGAGGAGCGAGAGTGGAGAGGGAAGATGGAATGAGGGAGGGAGGGGAATTGAGGGTGGGGAGGGAGACGGAGGGGGGAGAGGGGAGTGAGGGAGGAGAAGGAAAGAAGAGGGGAGTTGGAGGAACGGAGGGACGAGTGGGAGGAGGGACTGGGGAACGCGGCTGGGAACAGTCATCTGAAAGGAACATCTTTCATCCGTCTCTAACTTCCGTGTATTACAAGCGCCATGGAGTTTGACAGGTACTTGTAGCATGTTTCAAATAGTTGTATAAATCGTAGGCTTTTGATATTTGCATCAAAACCATCATATTTCTTTGAAAGAGGTCCAAGACAACCGATAAATGACTTTTTCTCAAAGGAGAGGAGAGCGTCATAGGTAGGAATCGAGAAAATTCGGAACGAAATATGTAAATTTTTTGGCGCTTGTAATACAACTCTCACAAAGCACCGAATCAGCGATAAAGTTCAAGGTTATCTACATAAGGAGCTCGAAACCAAAGACACTTTATATACTTGTAAGAACTGACTCTCTTCTTCCAGAACAATGGTTCGATCGAGGTTGTCGGTGAAGTTGAAGTCCCTCGGACAGAATTCACCCGTGGCAGAGATGTAGAGACGAGATGCCGCTCGTTGTGAAATCTGCAAGGAAGCATTTTGTACATAAGTGGGAGACGACTTAGAGTCTGATATGACTATCTGAAGCGGCTTACGAAGCAAGTCTTGGTCTTGTGCTGCACTCTCCTCTGTGTATACGTGTACAGTTGTCCTCCCTCTCTCCATGCAGCGAGACAATCGTAGGAACGTGCTAAAGGGAAAAAAATGGTAACGAGTGAAAAATCAGAAATTGGAAATATTCATTCCCAAATAAGAAAATTTGAACGCACAGTCGAAGACGATTCCTGTTGAACAGTGGAATGCCGTGAGAAGAAGACGACTGGTCTGCTTGCAATCTACTGTCAGATTGTAACAATCAGCCATACGCAAGTCGTGGGGAGTGCTGAAACATGATAAAAACTTCATCGAGAATGGAGATACATTCTTGCCTTTAAAAATGTGCCAGATATTATAAAAAGTTCCTGAAACAAACCTGAATTTTCCCTGGATGCCGCAAGGAGCGGGACTCGGACCCTTCACTGAGGCCGTGGTCCATGGGTAATCTTGGAAGAGTGCTTCATCTCTGGAAAGATCAAAGATCACACTATAGTCTAGTCTGTGGCCTACGCGCAGATGGAGGCATTGTGTCGATCTTGTGGGATGGTCGTCTTGAACTCGATAACGGAAGGAGAACGAGGACGGAACCACAGACAGTGGAATCCCAGCTTGTCTCCACTCAACTCGTTACTATTACTTTGAAAGATGAATAATCATAACATCCCCCTACAATAACTCCACAGTTAATGTTCTCACCATTTCGTTTCGGAGTACACCATGATGCGTTCTCCATTGAGAGAAACACAACGAGAAACGATGGGAACAGAATCACCGATCGTTTGAGAGTACTGAATATGTAACGAAAGATGAAATAATGGAGGAAAGTACTACCTCCAGGAGATCCGATGAAATCGACAGCGAATTGTACTCTCCAAGCAGATATTCGGGAAAGACGCACGGAGCGAAGAGTTTGTTGCGAATCACTAAAATAAAAGACCATGAATGTAATCGATAGTGTGAAATGATGTAGATCGATCATAAAATAAACTAAATTTACCACAAGATACTCTTGCACACATCGTTCACCTGGTCTGAATGTGTACATTTCGGGAGGTTGCACGGTGGGACTGAGACTGTTACACGAAGAATCGACCGAGAACCCGATCATTACCAGATGGTCTTTATGCCGTGTCATCAACTGAATTTGCCTTTCTTTTACCCCCCAAGATTAACGAGCATTATGATCAAGATTGGTTGTTCCTCCAGCATGCCTTCACTTACTCCACATCGGTACTCCATACTGTCGAGATTCTCGAATACCACGTATTCTTCGTTATTCGGTCCCGTCCACGATCCGAGACATCCAAAGGACATATCGAAGGCGGGGAAGGAACAGTTGTTGAACTTGAAGTTGGCCTGTGAAGCTCTCTCGCAAGTCTCTGCCTGAATTCCCCCTTCAACACCACTCCTCTCATCACTCTTACCATCGTTCCCTTCCCAATTTCACACTTCAAATCCGATCCCTTCAACGAGTATCCCACATCAAACTTTCCTTCAATCGGACACGGAGTGAGTGTACGCGCTTCGGATCCTCAACACTCCCTTGTCCTGATATTTATAAGTTGACCTACTGAACCAGAATATTCCTTCGGTTACAGTAACCCTTGTTGCATCATAGCAAGTCTTCTTAGCGTCTTCTATAGTTGAATGGCACAATTCCTCTGCAAATTACGACTGTCTCATTTCTATTCAATATCTTGCTTGAATACGTTCTCATGAACAAAGAAACTGAACGTCGCCTTTTTATTCTCTTTGAAATGTCGCTTTTTATGGACGTTCGGAGAAAGGTGAATAATGCAATGGTTGTAACATCTATTAGCGGCTTTCATTCAGTCTCAGTTAACCAGTTATTGAATATATATTTGAGTAAGATTGTAAAACAACGCGAGCAATGCAAATTCCAATATCGTACCCATTTGATTGATCATCTGGATAACATTCGGAGTTCGCATGACCATTGTCATACAACGAAAGCACTCCGGTCTAGCCATTCGTCTGCAAATAAATGGAACAGAATAATGAACGTCGTTGTCAGTTGCTTGAAGACCTTCACGACGGGACTCACTTCAATCCAAACAGATACGATTCTCCGATCTTCTCGTAGCACTCTCCGTAGTCTGTTATAGTGCTGGTCGAGATCTCGAGCTACAAGGAAACTATTCCCTAGCTTCATCTTATAATTCGTTTTTTTATTCATTATATTTCCCATTTCTTATTTTTCGTACTCGTACATTATCGTATTCGATGGGCGGTCGAACGTCTCCCTTTGGATGACTGCCAACTCTTCGCTGTTTCTTCCACGATCCATGCAATCGGGGATCGAGACGACATGAGAATACGGCATTTACTGTCAGCCATATCAGAAGTACTGAAGTCACACAATTTAAT
>LS901484.1:279468-342313 GCA_900490955.1 Micoletzkya japonica | reverse complement strand
TTTCCCCCCCCCCCCCCCCCCCCGCTACTGTCATTCCGCTAAGGAGATAAGATGAATCGCTTCTGGCGTTAGGCAAGTCAGAAGTGTCCCCATGCCTAAGTCGTCTTCGTCCCCCTCTTCCTTCTTCTTCCCCTGCGGCTGCCCTTCCCGTTAGAAGTCTTGTAAGTCAAGCATAGCCCCAGTACCCATAGAGGATTTTTCAAGTGAAGATTCCCCCACTCCTTCCCCAAGATTTCTTACCATCCTCCCCTCCCTGCCGCGCACCTCACGGTGTATTTGAATAAATAAATAAATTTATAATATACATAATAATGTTGAATAACTCACGTAAAGTGCGTGTCATCGCGAGAAAGTGTGTGGAGATGAGAGAGAGAGTGAATGAGAGTGTATGATGATGATACGAAGTGAGAGTCACACTCAATAGTCACTCGAGATGACCGTACATACTCAAGTATCCCTCTTATACACAGTCCACTGTTGGGAGAATACAAGGAACGAGGAGACAGTTGTGGAATCACGCGAGTCTTCATTAACACGTTCATTAATAATAATATTATAATATATTCAATGATCAACTTGAAATCAACAGTGTAAAGCAATCTAACTTAATCAATAGCGAAAACTATGCAAAAATGTTAGGAAAGGCTGGGAGCTTGTAAGATTTTATGTCCTGAGCAAAGAAAAGGAACGACTATAAAGGGAGGAGAGAGACTTTCTTTACTGCCTGTGATCCGATAATTGGGGGATCAACATAGAAGGCGCCTAGAGGAATCGAGCGATGAAAACACAAAGGAGAATGGAGAGGACAAGAAGGGAGACGAGCATGATCTTGTGAAGAATCGAAGGATAATCCGTGAAGGGAAGGGGACTTCGTTCGAAACGACGTGAGTAATACTTGCACACCTAGATTGGCATATTATGGCTACCTTGTGCTGCGTATATCATTTCTTACAATTAGCATCGCCTACGAAATTCACTAAGTTAAATGAATTAAAACACCCAAGCGCGTGAAACTTTGTCAAAACGGCTCGTATAGAGAACCCGTGTATCTAGGAGTGAGTGGTTGAGTAGCCTTCCATAGATACTCATGTCCTCAACTTGTCCACTCTATACAAACACTCACTTCCGTTAGATCGTGGTTATTCGTCGGAGAGTAACCCAAGTCGCGTCTGGCTCGTTCTATCGAATACGTGTTGGTTATTGCCATAAGGTTCAATTCCAATCGATTGATCATAGGCGGAAACCACTTAACGATTAAAGATTAAACTTTTTATGGCAAAAAAATCCATCACTGCTTTTTATTATTCCCTTCTACCAGAATCGGAGAAACGGTGCTATCTGGTCATATTTCATTGTTAACACTCTTTTTCATAGAGAAGAAAGAAATATATACGTATAGCTCCTTTGTCCCTGACATCTTCATGACCAATGTAGATCTAGGTACTTACCCCTGTCATCATGAAAAAGAATTCATTCGCAATGAGGAAGTAGTTTACGAGATTGTACGGAATTCTAAAATGAAATTAGTGATAATGGGAAGATGATAGTCATTTACTGAATGGAAGGTGGCCTTCGATTGAGAGCTTTGACTAGAGGATCCCAGAACTCCCAGGAACGCACCGGATCACCTAGAAGGGGAACTTTAGCATTTTATATGCAGTTATGTAGATATCTTACTGTCTACTGGTCCAAGGAGTAACTTCAAGGTGTTCAGATAGCCTAGATCTATCATTTGCTAACCTCCGTCTACGATAGTATAAGAATTTCCCCCGACCACCTCTGGTTTCTCGAACAAAGCCTTCGCTGCAAGCGAGCATGCCTGCAAATATCACAAGAATAATTCCCAGAAGTAGTGAAAGCCCTAGTTGTATCGTAATCTTCAATGAATTCACAAACAAAGCCACTGGTGCCATAATGCATGTGTTCTAAAAACCCTTCATAACATCACATCACCTGCGCACAATTGTCAACTCCACTAAATTGTGTGAACACATTACGTGTCTTCTCGATCTTGAAGCAATACAGACCACTTTGAATGGATTCCTAAATACCGTAATTCTCAGGAACATCAAAATTTATTGTAAACTGCTGCTCTGTCTGTCGCAGTTTTCTCGCCGGGCCCGAAGATCCCTCGAAAGCGAAGGCATACTGTACTGTAACAATGCTCAGCTTTACAAATAGAATCACTTCCTAAATCCAGTTCCGTTATATTTCTCGGTAAACCTAGGTAGATACGTAAATCCCTATCACTAAAAGCGAGCTCATCCGGAGCATTGTTCTATTCGTTCGTTACATCTCGCTTCGATAGAACAATAAAGAGGAATTTGAGCTTCATTAACTCTTTTGTCCCGCTTTCCTTACAACGATGCGGTCTCACGTAGAAAGGGAAGCGAAGTCAACTAACAACAACATTGTAAGCTCATACTAGACTCTTCTCGGCTTTGAACGGAAAGCAGTTGTCAGCATAGTGATTCATGGTGTTCTCCTTTCAACTTACTGTAGTCGATCCCCGTTGGCTTGTCTAACGAATTGTTCTGCATCGGATTTACTCTCACTGTAGTACGAGTAATACTGCAAAGGTCGCAACTACATATAGAAATATCATTATATTAGCTTTTCGTCTTTGTTTTGCTTCAATTGTTGCAGAACATGAGTAATGAACTTCTATTAACTTCATCCTTCTAATTCGGCGTTCTGTTCGACATTTTGACTACATTAGAGCAGGCGAACTATGCCTTTCTTTACAAATGACTAATAAAGAAGCGCAGCACCCGTCGGGTAATATCTTCACAGAGAACGAGCAATAAAATTAGGGCCGTGTGTCAGTAATCCTACCCTCGGCACGTTTTCATGGAATGTTATGTAATTGTTATCAGGAAAGGGACACCAATGAATGGCCATCATATGAACAGTTCGATGGATTGACAACTAAGGAAATAGTTACTTTGTCCGGCTTCGGATGATCCTCTTCTACCATGTCCAATGGTTCATCCGTGAATATCACTCCAACTGAAGAAGCGAACACAATGCGTCTGAAAAGAATGTTTTCAAAATTGAAAGGACACCACGGAAACACAACTATTCATGTGTACAGTATCTCAATAGCAAGCTGAAAAAGCGCCTAGATGCAACACTATAAATTCTAATACGTAATATATCCGGGTAGATGATCGAAGAATAGAAATATCTCGTTAGCATCAAAACGATCTTTGAGCGCATTCTTTAATAATCCCAGACATTCGATATTTATCTGCAATAGGATTCCGCTGACTCATCATTTTGCCGTACAGACTGTGCATTTGCTCACAAGCGATTCATGAAACACTAACACAATATAGATAAAGAGTGTTGATGTGATCTGTCGGTTTCTTTAATTTCAAAAGCGTATAACTCTCTCAGTTTACAAACTCTTTCGTCTGGTAAATATTGGAAATGCTTTACCTACATATCTTTTGTACATATATTTTGTTCCGCTATAAATCTGTCTGGCTGATTTTATATCATAATAATATATTATATGTTCTATATTACGTGACTTTGCATCATAATTATAGCCCGCGAATCGATACCGATCTCCGATTTTCGCAGGTTACGTTCCACTGTCAACATTACCAGAATCTGTCTTCCTAATACGTATGGTATGAAACATAACCCCGGAAAAATTGCTTAATTGGATTAAATGGTATCGATTCGCGGGCTCTAATCATAATAATATATTAAGTGTTATTATATTATGTGTTCTTTGCGTATTTAAGAAGTCTGCTTAGAAATCAAAATCGTATGCGTTGTCGTAGGCAAAATACGGTTTTATGAGGGATAGAGGGGCTCTGAGCCGAAATTTGTCTGTGAAGAGACTGTTCTACAAGCCTCTCGTTAAGCCCTACTTACCGGTAAGCTAGACAACGATGAACAAAATGGGTAAAAGAAAAAAACAAAGATGAAGAGAGGAAACCTGCAGTGAAGTCGGTTGCATACAATCAGAACAAGCATCGTCCCATCGACATTTGTCGTGAACGTTCTTCTACTATCAAGCTGAAAACAATTTGGAAGTATATACATCTCTAATTTGTTTATATTCCATTGCTCTAAATGCAGCTTCATCTAACATGAACAGATTTGTGTTTCCACTTGTTTGCTTCATGATCTAGTATCAAAGTAAGTGTAATCCCTGCACGTTAGTGAAGTCCCCGAAGTGAGTCCTTATTCACCCGATTTCGAGAAGCGCTTGCAACTAGCTAATTTGTTCCGCTACTTCCGGTTAATTAGGAAGAAATGGCTTAAATTCAGCATGAACCCTTTCATTGGGCATGCCAGTGGATTCTCATCAACGTTGCTTGTAGATATACCACATAAATACATCATCCATCTCTTACTTTTGCTTTTCTTTCCATCTCCCAAACCTCCGCAAATGTCCTTGAGGGTAACTTATAAAAGCAATCAGATTTTTTCGTGTTTCCGGAGGTCTAATGTGACTAAGTTGTTCAGTAGCAATCCAAACTGCAACTCCTCTATTGTCCGATAATTAGCCCTGCAAGACTAAATATTGTTTTATGCTTCTTCCGTGTGTCTAGTCACCAGTCATCAAGTAAGTCATCCCCAAACACCGCTATAGGCTATCCATTACCAATCATCCACTACGTAGCTTGCAGGAAACGCCGAAAAACTAATCCGAGCGATGTAAGATGGGTATGGGAATGAGCCGCACGTCGTGCACTTATTGCCCACTACTCAATCCGTTCCTATCCCTCCATATCCCTACCACCCCCACAAATTGACCGATATTGGCTAATTGGAAGTGTCCAGTCCCTAGATATTCCATATATATTCCGGAAGGCCACTGGCCGTCTGCGAGTGTTGCAAACTAATTTGGAATGGAAATTGGCGGAGTTATTTATTTGCCCTGAGACTAAATGAGCCATCTTCTTCTCTAAGCTAATTATGCAAATAATTCACAAACATGTTGCATGTTTGTGAGTCGCAATAACAAGTATCCAGAACGGCTTTAGTTAACATCTAATCAAATTCGAATCTTCGCTAGAAAGGTTAGCGACGATTTCCCCTCGTTAACTGGCAAAGCACAAGAAGCCCGCATATAGCAGACATCGTTAACAGTTTGGCACAAGTCTGTTCTTGCTCAATCGAATCCTTTGAAAGTTATTGCTAAGTGATGCTCAATCGCAGCCGATGAGACTCATTCCACAATAGATAAGCGACGGAATCGGCATTTCGTGATAGCATGACGATAGCAAGATGAAAAGGCATTCAATGGGCTGACTAATTTTTAGCTACATAAAAGGTTCTGTTGCTCTTCTGCTCTAGTGAACTGTTATATGTAAAATGTCAATAAATAGTTGTTATATTCTTTACACAACCTGCATTTAGTGAATGTATGACCCAGCATGCTGGGTTCTACCTATGTAGATCCCCTTGCTAGTGAAGTATTCCCAAACGGAAGCTGTGGATTCCCTGCGAGGTGAATTCTTCAAGCATAAACACGAACCGCAGCGGCTGCAGCCATTCCATAGGCAGCGATGTGAAAGCACAGCGAAGACTTCTTGATTGCCTTCTCGAGAGTTGCCTCATCCATCAACGAACCCTTCAATCATATCTATCTTGTTTTTACAATGTTTGCCACCCATATGGTTCCCGCTGTTTACCAGCCATCTTATGTATTTAGTTACTCATACAAAACCTAGCCTGTTCACTCCGGCAGCGTCTCTGTTTATAAGAATGACACGGAATGTAGAAGGATATCTCTCGAATTAACTCCACTTTTTTGCCTAAGCCCTGCAACATTAGTTGAGCTTGAATAGCCACGATTATGTCAAAGTCTCAATGAGGAATCTCCATTCAGATGCATTTCTACAAAGGCCTATTACTTAATAAATCGGTAATTCGGTATGACTAGAACAATGAAAATGTGATGCCGAGAAGGCTTCCATTGACAAAGTACAAGCGCTTCATCACTACAACTAACGTTTCTTTAATTAGTTTATTGTAAAAAGAAAAAAATATCAAGGCCGGTCGCGCACCTTTATCCTGGTGGTTTTCTTCTCGTCCAACGAGAAACCATCTCTGTCGATTTCAACGAACGTCAAATCCAGCAACACCGTATGATAACCATCTTTCTGAGCAAAGCAATAATTGAACAATGTTTCAAAGAACATGCTATCTTCTTAATTCCAAATAAGTCTCGATTAGGTACATCCCTTCATTTACCTTCCATGCCTCAGGCTCAAAAAAGCATTAAGTTCATGCCAGCATGTTTACCTGCATTTGCCGTGCAATATGTTGTCCAAAGTAGCCTCCACCCCCGATAATACAGCATCGTTTGCTCATGTCACCTCAATCGAGATCTTCACCAGATCTTACTTACAGAATTCTGGAACGCATTAGCAAATCTTGTAGGTAATTTGTTCTGGTTCGCTGTTTTGTACTGATTTCGCCGAACTTCATTAAATATCAATTAGACCGCACAAGCGTGAAAGCTGATTTCTGAAATTCAACTCAGTCAGCGCATAGGATAATTGAAGGAACATGGAAGCGACAAACTTTTTGAAACCGATTATGGCGATACTTGTAAGATATGTTTCTTAGACGATAATAAGGATAATAGCGTTGGAAAAATATTTTTAAAAAATTTCTGGAGCGAGAAATATTTATTTGTTCCGGGAATACCTCGATGCCATTTGACTCGTTACTATGCGCTAAACGCCGTAAGACTGCGCCTTGGCTTGGAAACGATTTTTAGGATATCTCGCGAATTAAGCATTTTTGTGCACTCTGGTTTTGGTCTTTATATTATTTAGGCAATAAACTTTCATATGAAAGCCAATCATTTTGGCTTCCATGTCCCTTTAAAGTCCATCCCTAGGTATTCCGCATCTTTGTCCAAGATTCCTGATTGTGAGCTATTGCAACCTGATTTAGACATATAAAGGAAACAACAAATGGAGATGAGTAAGAAACAGATGATATTGGGTTAAAGACTACTACATAACGCACATCAACCCTGCTAATTCTATTTCGTACATACGCATTGTCTCTTATTTCACCTTTCGTACTTCAACTCTTCTACAATGGCTGTATTCAACAAGATATCGTAAGTCATTGAATGAAGTTCAGGCTCACTTGAAACAACAAATAAAACATTTGAAATGAGAAAATTGAATGATTGCCTTTCATGCTGGTCTAGAGCAGATTTAATTTCATTCGACTAATCACCTGTTTGACTTCACAACTAATATCATTCAGCGTTCCACTATCAATACATGCAAATCAAATGAGTAATTGGAAATAAATACCGCCACGATATTTCAACGAAGGGTTGAGATATGGAAAAGAGCCACACAGATAATAGTTAGGAACGATTAGATCGGTAGAGGAAAGAAGAGAGTAATCAATTGATAAACATTTCCCTTGCCATTCCCCTTATCTCCTGCACTGCCGTGTGCACGCAACGCACACAATACATACTTAGTTATTCATATAAGTAAGAAGATAGAACATGTTTATGATTTATGCAACCACATCTTTTCCCTTATCCTAATGTTGATTATTGTCCCTTCACGTGTTTGCATTCATCTCTATCGTGTTTGATGCTGCATTCCCCTCAAGCAATAACAATGCACTATCACAGACCATTCAGGGCTACAGTAGTCTTTTAACAGATACAGGTTATTCTTCGAATACAATGAAGATAGTGATGGTTACTGTTCTCTCGGTTGTTTGCCTTGTTATGATTGTGCTGCTCCTTGATGATCTTATACCTTTATAGTCTCTGTCTTAAACATCTCATTGTCGTTGGTATCTTACTCATCGTAAGCCTTTTCCTGTATGGTCCTGTGTCTCTGTTCGAACATTGAACACATTCCTGCACAGAGGCGGGGCCATGCTACATAAGAGAAACTAAGGGAAATCGGCCATGGAAGAAGAGAAGAAAGCCTATGGCAAGAGGAGGCGGGGCGACGATTCGGTATATAAGGGGGATGAGGGAGGATCGGGAAGAGTAAGCTAAGTGGTGAGCCGTATCCTTGTATCGGTAAATCCCAGCATCAGACTCAGTCTCAATCTCAGTCCCAGTCACTCCCCTTCACTCACCACCCCAACTACCCTCATCATGTTTCACATTCCAATCGACATCGATGAGCACTACTACCAGTACTCCCAGCGAGTTCGACTAGTCAACCTCACCCTCAAGGACCGAAGGAAGGGTTTCCAAAGGAGCTTCTCCACCGTATGACCATTTCTTCACTCGCCTACCGTAGTCCTCGCCTTCCCCTCGGGACCCAGCCCACTTCAAACGGATCGCTGTCGTTAGTTCTCCACTTGGTATTCTTCTCTACGCGGGTCTTCACCAATCGCCTCCTTCATACGGCATACTGTAACTGTTTCATACTTATCGATTCGATGCGGCTAGTCAATGCTAAATAATATATTAATTTCGTTTTGATCTCTCACAGCCTTGTCGATCTCTGCTACTGTTCGTTGTTGTTCTCATTGTGAAATGATATTCATTGTTGACTCTGAATGAAGATGAAATCTTGACTCGCGCAATAGTACAGTCTCAAAATGTGTTGAAGCGGGTATTGTGTGAGGATGAAAAGCTTTGGTTATATCTCGTCTTTGCCCTGCGAGGGAGTCGCTATTCGCACAATGTCTTCGGAGTCCATACAAAGCCAGCAGTCACATGCCTGTCCTCTTACGGTACAACAACAATCACATTAGCTTCTTTTGTGCTAATTCATCAATCGGTGTGCATGAGAGAAAGGTCGGATGGTTGTTGGAGTCTTCGTCGTAGAAGAATAAGAAGAAGAAAAGCAGGTTGCAAGATAGACTTCCGGTTATGTCCTTCATCTGTTATCGAGATATTCTCTCCCAATTAATCCCGCTAGAAAAACGGCTGAATGGAAAAAAATAATCTCTTACATAACTAAAAATGCGTACCTAATGGCTGGTTACCTACAGCACAATATTTATGTAAGGTGGAACCGGATCTCTAAGGTAGATGAGACTCTCAAGAATGCTATTTTTTTCATAACACTACGATTTTACTTCCGTTAGGTTTCTGTTCGAGTTTGGCTCATCGATATCTTTTCTCATCCAAAACGTGCCATGTCGAAAATTTCGTAGAGGTACGGGTGTTTTGCATGTGCAAAGCAGCCCACAGGAAGATCATGAAAAGATTACACCTCATACCCTGTGTTAAGGACTAGCAGGCTTGTGCCTCTCTCGTCTGGATACTTCATCGAGTATTTTGAAATCCTTCTAAGCTATTTATGTGCACGCCCGATCTCCAGTCTGGCTCTATTAGATTATTCCATAGCTGATTTGAAGCAGTTTTGAGATGAATGGGGGACGTTGCATTCACTGTATCTCCGTGCAGAATAGTCATCTGGCAACGTTAACTTTTCTACCTAGAAATACAACAAAGCAATATGTATGTTAATTAATTAGCAGCCATCTGACAGGTGAATTCGTCTGTGATTAGCGTAATCTTTGAATGGATTAGTATACCGAACGCTACTTGCCTAATGAATGCTAAACCTTTCGTGAAAATGTTACCTATGTCACAATTGAGAATGTTTTGACTTTTTCGAACTTCAAGCATTTTTATTTCCACCTTTTTGAATCTTTCAGAACTATGGCATTCCCGTTTCAAAACTTAGTGTTAAATATAATTTGAAAGCGTCTTCTTCATATAGATATACTCGAAATGTGAAGTTTGACTCTTGAATTCCCACGTGAACGCATAATTCACAGAAAATGTTGCGTTGTTGCTGTGCCTGTGATCATAGACAAAGTGATGATTCTATTCTCGCCCATTGTCGAAAAGGTTGCAGGGGACGTTGTACAAAAAGAGTGACAAGTGAGCCATGTAATAGAATAAGATTAGTCGTTCACCTTTCCGCATTATTCTCCAACATCCGCTCCCTCTCCAGTCGAACACGAATGTGAATAGCGATCTCTCATCTCTCATATTAAGACGACTGTTGATCACTCTCGTGCAGCACTTGACTGTGCATATGATTGTATATCATATGTCTGTATCCCCCAAGACGCTTGTCATATGTCATACAGTTCATATAACTTGGTTAGTGTGTTGTGTAGTGTGTGGTTGTGCACTCATTGTTGACTCTTGGACAGTCAGAGACAAATAGCCAAAGACTGTCTACCACAACCATACATCGGAGAAGTTCCATGGATAAAGGTTGCAGCGAAAGTGAGGGGAGGGAGGCGAGAGTGAAATCGAGGGTGGTGCTGGGTCAGACTGAGGATTGAGGGGACACTCTCTCAATCTATACATTCCCCGCGTACACGTTCCTTTTCCTTTTTCTTATTCCTAATCTTTAGTTTTAGTTTCTATGTAGTAGGAAAAGAAGGCCGTGATAGGTGACATTTGGTGATAATTATTTATTGAAGTATATCTCAGACTCATTGAAGAGTTCGAAGAGAACGTGCTCCATCTCAATTAATACAACACATCATATTAGTCACTCATGTCACTCGATAGCTGGCGGTTAACCTTTCAGAATGCTTCTTATCCACACTTACTTCTTGCAATCTTCAATCTCCAGTTCTTCAGAGACCTAATTGTGAGAAATTCAAGCGTTTCTTATAAATAAGTCCGTCTGCAACAGAGTCCCAGATCTTCGCAAAAGCTACTCTTATAAGATAGGTTGATATAACACAATACGCTGAAAATGTGAAGCTCTACTTTAGTAGATGATATCCACTCGAGTGCCCACTTGATACCCTCAAGTGCAATGTTTCACTGAATCCCCTTGATCTCGCTGGGTACGCTAAGAACTCGACAAAGTGTTGTTGCGGGCAAGTTGGACACACGTAAAAGCTTGGAGAAACGAGTCGTTGGAAGGGAGAGACGGATAGAGTCAAACAGTGCGCAGTCCCTTCAAACAGTCTGTGAGCCAACAGAGACAGAACAAGTACTCCTTCTCCCCTTCTACTCCCCTTCTCTCGATGCCACACTATGCCGATCCACAGAACTCTCGGTTTTCTCGGGCACTCTCAAGTGTTCCCTTCTCTTATGTTCCCCTCACCCATGTTCCCCTGTCTTATGTTCCTCGCTATAGGGTCAGGGTCACGAGCTTATTTTACTATGTACTCCATAATCGTTCCTCGACCTTTTGACTACGATCAAAGTGAAGTCCATTGCTCAATCTATCCCCTCTCATAGTCTTCGTTCATTCATTTCGTCTGTTCTCTTCTCGGCCGGTCGATTCAGCTGTGAGTCTCCTTTTGTGAAACTTGCAAGGTAGATAATGACCGTTCTATTTTATCGCTATACAATATCTTTCTGCACGTCGCTCGAGCCTTTGCTTGTTTGGTACCTTGACAAATGTATACCGTAATCACCCGATCTTTTTCACCCGATTCAACTCGCTGCCTGCATTACTAATGACTCGTTTTGTCCGCTTCCTTTCCCTCATTATGATGTACAACTCTTCCGGGTCATAATATATGCATGCCATGCGCACCGTCACAATCCAGTGAAAAGAGGCGTCTTTTTATCATGGGAAATGCATGTTCTGCCTTCTGACGGAAGCAACAAGTTATTAGCGTGTTTTCATTAGTAAGCGATTATTGCACGTAGAATGAGTACTGAGAATGCGGAATTAGAGGCGAACGCGTTGCTTAATATTACGAGAAAGATTCATCGCTCACATGTTACGATGTACTCTTGAAAATGGGGACGCGTTGTATTTACTTTCCTCTCTCAGTCATGTTCCGGTCACTCCTCGAGACTCCACGGGGTTCGCTGTTGCCGAAATGGATCCTCATCTGGCTGGTTAGTCCCTGGCTAGCCACCGTATACCGCTCATCTACCGTAGCCTCGATATTCCCTCAGGTAGTCTCGACTGCCCTGTGCATCCTCGACGTCTTCTTCACTACAATGCGTCCTCTGACCACCCGAGGAGGAGCCCTCTCCTTCTTCTACGAACCTTGTATGTCATGTCATTCGGTGTCACCATCTCGATCTTTGATCTTTGATCTTTGAGGGAACATCTACGCGGACGTCGACTATCGCTACGCAGATGAAAAGGACCTTGTGACGATGGCTACGGGGAGGGTTATGATGGTGGAGATTGTCATGAACTTCGTCGTCTTCTACATGGTTAGTCTAGGAAACAACTAGATATAGAGTGCCTCTTGGAAAGCATATTACAAGTGCCATGGACATACTTGTAGCATGTTTCAAATCGTTGTATAAATCGTAGAGGTTTGATATTTGCATTAAAACCATCATATTTCTTTGAAAGAGGTCCAAGACAACCGATAAATGACTTTTTCTCAAAGGAAAGGAGAGCGTTATAGGTAGGAATCGAGAAAATTCGGAAAGGAAATATGTCAAACTTTTTGGCGCTTGTAATAATAAACAGGTTAGGTATATACATACAGAAGTGAAATGATCCTTATAGAACCACAAGGGATCTCGTCACACGCTCCTCACTACTTTCACCACTTCTGCCTTCGCTTTCTGGAAGACTGTTTGGTACCTCGTACTGTATATTCGGCAGCCCGAGGGTATGTTAATGGGATTACCCTGTCAAAATAGTAGGTAGAAAAAGAATAAAAAAGACTGCGACGGTCACTTGTCTCACAAACAAAACCCGCATGCACCTTTACCATAATAAGGGTGTTTTTGTTTGACAAAAAGCTGAGAATAAGCTCGGCTCAAGTAACTCTCCCCCCCCCTCCATCGACTTAGTCTCTTCGATTTCTTTGCTAGTAGCAACAGTTGTCGTTCTCTCGAATAGTAAGAGCGGCTGTCGCGAGGAATTTCCGAGGGGAAAGTAAAAGATGCGAGAGAGATAAAGCCTACTAACACTCTCGACCCAGTATTATGTCGTAGGATAAGGAAATACCCAGCATGCACAAGAATAGAACTCCTGAAATCATAAGCAAAAGCTAATTAACACTGTGATCTGCGATAGCTAAAGCATAGCTACAAATGGAACTTCCTTGCGCATATCTCATAGAACGGAATGTAGAGTTAACTAATAATTAAGGAACCCCTCCGTATCTCAACCCGGACTCGTCTTTCCTTCGCACCTTCTTCGTATTCTGGGTTGCCGATGGCGTTTGGGTGGTAAGTCATTCGAGGTCTAACAAATTCTCACCGTAGTCACTCGAAGTCATCAAAATATGCAGATCATATAGTATTCCTCTGCAGGTTCTTCCCCTTCTGGTCATGGTCGCTCTGTGGAATCGTCTTGCGAGAGATGAGTACGTTGAGTGTACGTCTATCAAAGATGAGGACCTCTCTGAAGCTTAGCCCCCTATTCACCCTTTGTATCCGGTGGTCCCTTCTAACATATGTCCCCTATCTGTACAGATATTTGTTGTTCAGAATCGGTTATGTTTCTCTTGCTTCTTACTGAAGGTGGAAAGCGAGTTCGTGAAGACGATAAAGCCCCTTCCTATATGTGGTTACTCTCGACTCATTACAAGTTTTTCTTTATTCCAACTCTCAGGAGGACTACTCAAGGATGCTGGGCGGTGAGGAATAGAAGACAATAGTTCATCTCTCGGGCAGGCAGTTTGGTCAATGATCGAGATGAACTAGGCCTGCTACCCTACGGCACTCATACGCATCTCACTTTACAAACTAGAAGACTTCTGTCAAAAGATCGCAGATATTCCGAGAGACGTGTAGACATAAATGAGAAAAAGAGAAGAAGAAGAAATGAAACAACGAATGAACATAGGGACTAGAAGGATATACTGAGGGTGTCGTAGTGGCATGTGATTGGAGGGGAAAGGGGACAATAGATGAGCACGGGGATAGATAGGAAACTACACGAGAACGATAAGGTGGTGTAGTGGTGGACTAGACACGGAAGATGAGGAAGGGCATAGGGATAGGGGAGTGGGGGGAAGGGAGGAGGGGAGGGGGATCGCTTAGTCGAAGCGAGATCGGGACGAGGAACGGATGATGGCGGACTGCGAGGTCTGCACTCCTCCCGAGGGGGCGACCGATGCTGAAGCTCGCGACTTCGAACGCATCTTCGACAGCGAGTTCTCCGCGCTGTCGGCACGCTCCTGAAGGAAGGGTTGGATGGGAGAAGGATCAGAGAGATTGGATGGGGCAAGGATTGGGGACACTCCCTCCCCGTAGTCACCCGACAGTCTCTAAGACCCACCTCGGCGTCGTCGAGCTGGTGCTGGATCTGACGGTACTTCTGGAGGTTGAGGTTGGCGACCTCTTCGGCCTCTTCGATTTGCCTCTTCTGGGTCTTGAGCTTGGCCTGGAGTTTCTCAACCAGGTCTTGGAGTCGCTCGAAGTTCTTCTTGTCCTCGTCGACCTGAAATGCATTGGTTGTCATCTGCTCCCTCCCCATCTCAAACCCCCTCCCTTATCCCTCCCTTACCTGGAACTGCAGTTCGCGTGCTCGTCGATCGGCCTTGGCGAGGTTCTTGTTCGCCTCCTGGAATCGTCGCTGTTCTCCGTCGAGTTCGCTCTCGAGTTCGCGGACGCGCTGCTCAAGCTTGGCGATCACCTGAACGGACCCCTCCTTCTTCGCCTTCGCTCCCTCCTCACTCACCTTCTTTCCTCCCTTGAGAGCGGCAGCCTCGGCCTCGTCCAGACGGACTTGGATCTCCTTCAGCTGTTGCTCGAGTCCCTTGCGAAGTCGTTCGTTGTGCTGTCCGTGTTCCTGTTCCTGTCTCAACTCCTCAGCCAGTCTCGTCGCATCAGCAATGGCCTTCTTCGATCTCTCCTCGGCAGCCTTGTACTCGTTAAGGGTCTCGTCGAGGTCGGCGTGCATGGCGGTGATCTCTCCCTCCAGCTTCCTCTTGGCTCCGGAGAGCGAGGAGACCTGGGCTCCGAGCTCGTTGACCTGCAAGAAGGGTTCAGTCGTAGTGCCAGCCAATCCCTGTGAATAGTCTTCCACATCTCGCTCCCTCACCTGATCACGGAAGTCAGCAGCCTCGTACTCGGCCTGCTTGCGTGCCCGCTCAGCGGCCTCGTTGGCGACGAGGAGTTCCTCCTTCTCGGCCTGCAGGAGGGTCGCCCTCTTCTCGGCATTGAAGAACTGCTCGCGGATGTCGTCCTTGCTGCGCTGTTCCTCCTCCACCTGCACTTGCAGCTCGCGGATCTGTTCCTGGTAGCTGAAAGGGGGATCATTCACTCATGTCTATGCCTCCGAACGCACCGCTTGAGGTTCTTCTGCGCGTCGGCGTTGGCCTTGTTGGCGTGGTCAAGAGCGATCTCGAGCTCGTTGATGTCTCCCTCGAGCTTCTTCTTGACGCGGAGCAGTTCGGCCTTGCCCTTGGCCTCGGTCTCGAGGGAAGCCTATGACGGGATTCCTTTCTTCGTGACTTCACCCTACTCGTTACCTGCATGCTGTCCATGGCACGCTGGTGGTTCTTGCGGGTGTTCTCGAACTCCTCCTCCTTCTCTTGGATACGCTTCTCGATCTCCGATCGGATCTGCGACACCTCGACCTGGGCGCGGAGCACCTGCAAATGAATAGTTCCATTTCTTTTCCAGAATATTTATGAGAAGCAACGATATGCAGATAACGCTTTCATAGTTATACTGTAGCGTACCTTGGACTCTTCAGCCTCAAGGGCAGCCTCGGCCTCATCGAGAGCGTGCTGGAGTTCCTCCTTCTCGATCTCGAGGCGGCGGATGATCTTCTGCATCTCGTGCACGGAGCTGCAATGGAAGGATGAGCCGCCTTCCCTCTTCTGACTACTCACCGTCCTCCCTCTCCAAGCTGGTCGGTGAGGTCCTTGATCTCCTGGGCGAGGCTCTTGTTCTCACGACGGAGTCCCTCAACGACCTCGGCGAGCTCCTGAATTTAACACATTACGCTAATTCCAACCCAACTCCCACCTCCTGGGCGTTCTTGGCCTTGAAGAGTTCGGTGGAGGTGTTGCGGGCGTCGCGCTGAGCGTTGTCCAGCTCTGCGGCGAGGTCGTCGACCTTCTTTCTCCATTCGTCCACGGTCTTGTCGAAGCCCTTCTGCTTCTTCTCCAGCGACGAGGCGTAGGCGTTCGCACGCTCAACGTCGACCTGAATGCAGGTTTAGTTGTCGATATGGTTGGCTTCAGATTGAGAGAGGATATTTGAGATATTTGCCTCAGATATTTCACAGCATTCCAAGCGTGATAATAGCTAATGGCGGTTTTCGCGCATAGATAGGATCCGATCCTGCACGCGAACCAGTAATCTAATATATATTTATTAATTTGAAAACTTAAGTTCATCACTATGAATTCTAACCTCTCCGAAAATTTGGTGTAGATTGGTATAGCTACTCTTCAGAAAATTCAAAAATAGTGGTCAATTCGCTATTAGACACGTTCTTCACCGGGCGGAATGCTGTGATTTGTTTTCTACTTTTTACAGCCCTATGATTTACCTGGGCATCGTCCAGATCTCCGGTGAGACGAGACTTGGTCTTCTCGATAGAGGCGATCTTCGAGTTGGCGGCATCGAGAGCCTCCTGCAGCTCGTTGATCTTCTGTGCCTGGCGTCTCTTGGCCTCCTCGATCTCGTCGGCCTTGAGGAGTCCCTCTCCCTCGAAGCGGGCCTTCCACTGCGCGATCTCGGCGTTCGCCTTGGACAACTGGCGGAGGATCTCGTTCTTTCCCTCGATCTCCTCATCGAGAGACTCGCGGCACTGCTCGGCCTCGTGCTGGTAGTTCTTGGCCTGGGCAGCGAGGGTCTGCTTCTCGCGGGATTCCTCGTCGGCCGTGCGGCGGGCCTCCTCGAGCTGAGAAGTCAGCTGAGACTTGAGCCTCTGCAGCTGAGCGATCTGCGACTCGGCATCCTCCAGTTGACGTCCGAGGTCTCCGTTCTCGGAGTTGAGACGTCCCTTGAGGGAGGTGAAGTCCTGGAGCTGACGGGACTGCTCGTCGGCCTTGGACTGCAGCTCAGACAGCTGCAGCTCGAACTGCTTCGCGAGCTTCTCGTTGTTCAGCTTGGCCGAGGTCTCGGCATCGAGCTGAGCAGCGAGGTCTTCGGCCTCATGCTGGATCTGGGCCTTGTCCTTCTCGGCCTGAAATGAGCCATCTTACCCTTGTCACTCTCCTCTGTACTTACCTTAGCCTTCTGCTTCTGGACCTGGTCGAGTTGGTCAGTGAGTTCAGCGACGGCGTCGGTGTGCTTCTTGCGGAGTCCAGCCAGCTGGTTCTCGTGGTTCATGTTCGCCTCCTCGAGGTCACGACGGAGCTTGGCCAGTTCGGCCTCCCTCTTCTTGTTCACCTCCACCTGGGCGGCGGTGGCTCCTCCCTGTTCATCGAGACGCTCTCCCAGTTCCTCCAGCTCTCGCTGGAAGTCCGACTTCGCACGGTCGGCCTTGGCACGGGCCTGACGCTCGTTCTCGAGTTCTTCCTCGACTTCGGTGATGCGGGCCTGTCCCTCCTTGATCTGTCTCTGGAGCTTGGACACAAGGGACTGTTCGTCCTCAAGACGAGAGGACAGAGCGTGCATCTCGGACTCCTTCTTCTTCAGGTTGTTCTCCAGATCGTGACGCTGTCGTCCAGCCTCCTCAACGTTCTCCTGGGCGATCTTGAGTTCTCCCTCGACCTTCCTCTTCTGTTTGTCCAGATCGGCCCGCGATCTCTTCTCCCTCTCGAGCGAGTCCTCGAGGTCGTCGAGGGTCTGCTCCAGCTTCGCCTTCACCTTGTTCGTGTGGTTGCCCTTGTCTTCCTCGGCCTGGAGGTCCTCCATGAGCTTGCGGTTGATCTCCTCCTGGTGCTTCTTCTCCTTGTTCAGCTTGGCGATCGACTCGTCCTGCTGCTGCATCTCATCCTGGAGAGAGCGGATCTGGTGGTCCTTGGACTGCTTCTCGGACTCGGCCTTGCGGAGGGACATCTCGAGATCCTGAGAGGGAAGGCTTGGCATGGTACTCCTACTTCATCACTACCTGGATCTGCTTCTTGAGCGACTCGATCTCGGTCTCGACCTTCTTCTTGGAACGAGAAAGGTCGGCGTTGCGGTCTTCCTGGTCGGCCAAACGGTCGTTTAGCTCCTGTAACAATTCTATTTATTATTTTTTTCGCAATTTTAATAAAGCTGCAAACAAGAAAATTATTAAAAAAGAAAATTATTTATTTTTTGGAAAAGCTTCGGTAATAATTTTATACTGTTGCTAATTGTAGCTTCACGTCACTACGGTAGGCACCAGCTGATTATTGATCAGAGCTCGCGTCGAAAGTTCTTTTTCTCGTTTTGTTGCTTAACAGTTTCACATTTATGTATTTATTTTTGCTATTTCCCTTATTTCCAGGCTGCTCATGGTGCTCTGATCTAGCTTGGGAAATGCGATCGAGTGATTTTGGTGAGTGATTTATATTTGGTTTAATTTGTTCGTTTTAGGATTATTAACATCACAATTTGTATGTTATCGGAAATGAAAGCTGCATGCTCATTTATGGCTATCCTTCTAAGCAGTCTAGAGTTAAGTGGTCTCGAATGTGCACGATTTGTCACACCTCGCGGTTGAATTTGCCGCGTTTTGATTTCATTTTCAAACAGTTTTTTTTCATTAAGCAAAGCAATAAACATACAGCCAGCTGCTTGTCGGCGTCGTTCTTCTGCGACTGAAGCTTGGCCAGCTTCTCCTCGGTCTCCGACAGGTTCTGCTTCGTTCCCTCCAGGTTCGTGAACAGCTGGTTCTTCTCCTCGAGCAGCTTCGTCGAGCTGTCCTCCAACTCCTTCCTCAGCTTCTCCTCCTTAGCCAGCTGCTCCTCGAGAGCCTTGAGCTTCTCGTTGATAGCCTCCATCTCCTCAGCCTCCTTGCCAGCCTTGAGCATAGGCTTGACCTTTCCGTATAGCTTGAACCACTCCCAGGTTCGGAGGGTGCACCACGACTTGACGTTCCTCTGCACAATGAGGAGACCGGCGCGCTGTTCCATACGGCGCTTGCGGTCCGAGAGTCCCATGTACCAACGGATGTACGACTGGAAGCCGATCATGATCTCTCCGAGCTTGGCGTCACGCAGATCCTCGAGGTGGGCGAGCACTCCGGCCTGAATACGAGTGATTATTCCGTCTTCGAAGACTGATCGACTAGGTATCTCACCTTGAAGAAGACCTTGGTGAGACCGATACGGAAGTTCTCCTCAGTGAGCGAGCCGTCGTTCACGAGCTTGCTCATGATTGCCTCAGCGCACTTCTTCGGGTCGTCGCTCGACTTGGCCTCGTTGGAAGCGAGCACAGCGTAACGGTGCTTGAAGTCGGGGTGGAGGGTTCTGAACGGGAACGGTTCGTCACTTTATCATGGGTTGAAAAATGCTTTCTAATTGATTGTCTAAAGAGTTGTTACCTGTTGGGGAAACCCTTTCGGCAAATACGGATGCCCTCGAGCACACCGTTGCAAGTGAGCTGCAATAGTCGAGGTTATTCCATGAATGAATGTCGTCATAGTTTGAATAAATGTGGTGAATGAAATTACCTGGTTGAGCACAAGGGCGGCGTCGATGACTCCGGAAGCCTTCTTCTCGTTGGGGATGATGCAACGGATGAAGTGAGGGTGGGTCTTGTGGAGCATACTCATGAGGTTGTTGAGCGACTCTCGGTAAAGCATAGACACAGTCATGAAGGATCCCGACTTTCCCTTCTTCTTTCCTCCTCCTCCACCTCCCTCCTTGGCCTTGACGGCGGCCTCTTCCTGGGTGGTGTAGTCTTGCCAGATCTCGAGGAGAAGAGCGTTGCCCGGGTTGTTCTTGTAGCAGGTGACGACAGTGTCGTTCAGCGGGTCCTTGTTCTTCTCGAGCCAGTTGAGTACGTTGTATCGCACAGTTCCGGCGTAGTGACGCATGGCGAAGTGAGCCTCTCCCTGCAATTGAACATTGATTTTGGAATAGTGAATCAATATATTCGAAAATCACTATGACATGCAAGTTATTCATAAAAATTAACCTGCTTTCCCTTGGGCGGCTTGGGCTTCTCGAAGTTGGGGTGCTTGCCAAGATGCTGCTCAACGAGCTTCTGGGCGAGGGTGAGGTCGGTAGCCTTGGGCACGATACACTCCTCATCAAGCATGGAGATGATACCGAGGGGCTGAATGAAATAGTCTCTTCCATTGTACATCTTGTCTTACCTTCTCGATGAGCTCAATGCAAGCCTGGAGATCGAGACCGAAATCGATGAAAGTCCACTGGATACCCTCTCGGGCGTACTCCTCCTGCTCAAGGACGAACATGTGGTGGTTGAAGAACTGCTGGAGCTTCTCGTTTACGAAGTTAATCCACAGCTGCTCGAACGAGTTGAACTGTAATACAATTTTATTCTTGTTGGATTGAATAGTATTGATTTTTTGTATTGCAATAGTAGTGGATCTCATCATGAAATTGTAACTCACGTCGAAGATCTCGAAACCGGCGATATCGAGCACACCGATGAAGTAGTCGCGGTCAAGTCCCTTCTGGTCAAGAGTCAGGTTGCACTTCTTGACGAGCCAGTGGAACACACGGGCGTAGAGACCCTGACAAGGGGGAATGTCAGGAAATTCATTGATTACCCTATTCTCACCTTGCACATGGCTCCGACGGCCCAGTTGACCTGCTCCATGTTCTGTCCCTTGGACACCCACTCGGTTCCGACCTGAGAATTTGTACGATGACTAAGCATATGCTACGCAATAGTACCTTGACACGGGGCTTGGTGAGAGCCTTCATGAAGACCTCAGCGTCGACGCCGAACATCTTGCAAGCCTTCTCGGCTTCTGAAAATAATGACGTGATATTCCATATTCATAGGATACAACAACTGTGAACTTACCATCAGTTCCATCGGGCTCGGCCTGCTCTTCACGAGGGCGCTGCTTGAACTTCATGTTACCCATGTGCATGTGGGCGGACATGAGCTGGTAGCAGTTCATCTTCTCTTCAGCAGAGAAATTGAGGATATCGAAGGCTTCATCAGTAAGCTGGAACTCCTCGGTATCGTTGATACCATCGATGACGAGCTCAGCCTGGGCGACGTACCTAATAGTTAAGGATTATTTTATTTGTTCAACTTTGCGATTACCAGTAGTCCTTAATGGGCAGGTCGAGGAGAAGCTCCTTCTTGAGGTTGGGCTTGAAGTCGGAGTAGATCTGGTAGAAGATGTGGTAGCATCGCTCTCCCGGAGCCTGACGGATGACACGAGACTTCTCGAGCAGGTAGTGCTCAATGTCGCAAGAGGCGACACGTCCCTTCTTATTGAAGTGGATACGGATGAACTTTCCGAAACGGGACGAGTTGTTGTTACGCACGGTCTTGGCGTTACCTTAAAGTACACTATGATTTCACTTCACTAATATGAGCATTACCGAAAGCCTCGAGTACGGGGTTGGTCTGGACGATCTGGTCCTCGAGGGTGACACGCTTCTCTCCCTCAGCGGGGGCGATACCGGCGGCCTCAGCCTGCGAGGCACCGACGGCAGCGAAGTAGGCAATAACCTGCGAGTTACTAAGTAGGAAGGCAAAGTCGTGAAAGATAATACCTTCTTGGTGTTCTCGGTCTTTCCTGCTCCCGATTCTCCGGTAATCAGCATAGACTGGTTCTCGTGATCGATGAGCATGTTTCTGTATGCCTGGTCAGAAACGGCGAAGAGATGGGGAGGCATCTCAGTACGACGCTTGCCCATGAACATGCGGGCGACCTGAAGTGCTTTTTGTCCTGGTTATCCTTCAATGTATATCGGGTTATATATTTTGAACCTCAGAACTTTTGATGTTTCATCGATTTCTTTTCAGTCGGGGAATCATATTCATCACTGGCCGGATATCGATTTTGATTCAGCAGCAGCTTACCGACTCGGTGTAGATGGGAAGTCTCTTGTAGGGGTTGATGACGACACAGAAGAGACCCGAGTAGGTCTGGAAAGCAGACAAGTAGAGTGTATGGATGATCTATGCTTACGTAGATGAGCATAGCGGCGTAACGGGCACGCAGGTTGTGCAGCACAGAGGCGTCGTTGAGGAAGGTCAAGTTGGACCTGTACAGTACTCTCATCTGCATTCACTTGCATTGTCTTACATGTCCTCGGTCTTCTCGAACTTCGGAGGGTTCATCTCCTGGACCAACTCCTTCTTGAGGGTCACCTGAATACAGTAATTTATGAAAGAGTACTGTAACATACTGTATTATGTTTGCTATATGTGGTATTCATGTACAGTCTCATGCACCTCTTTCATATGCTCTTTTCCTTACAGCAGCTGAAACTGAACACGAGGCGGGGGCGCGGACTCATTCGCATTACAACGAAAGTCTGTGAGGAAAGAGAGGAAGGCAAGGAGAGGAGAGACGAGAGAAACGGACAAGATGCAAGAGGGGAGTTATCGAGAGAACATGGATGATTAGCTCATATTCATTGAAGCAATATACTTGTTGTAAAGTGATCAGGTATGTACAAGGATTTGCATCGATCGAAGTTGGTAGATATTATCGAGATGATCACAACTACTCTAATCAATCAATAAAATCCCAGAGTGTTCCGCTTAGTCAGCAGCTTTTTTATGTTTGCAATAACTCTAGCATATCGGTGTTATATACACGTGAAGGTTATTGAATTAAAGACTCATTCGTTCGGTGTGAAGAGTGTTCTTATAGTGCGCTTGTCTGTGTTTTACTTGCCTCATCGATTCTTTTCATTTTGATTCATTGCATTCCATATATTCTCAGCAGTAGAGGGAAAGGAGACTTGAGAGTAAAGGCAAGACTGGGAAGAGGAGGAACTTTACTGCGTAGCTGCGAATAGACAGAGTAGCGAGGGAGAGAGCGCAGTAAGAAGAAGAGAGTAGGATCTGTGCAAGGATGACTTGCTATTTCCATAAACTGTTGCGATGTGAATTATTTGCATCGTTCGAAATTAGTAACGCATAAACAAGGAATGCTCTCATGGAGCCAAAGTAAGCAAAAGCGAGATAGACGATCATTGATGCCTCTAAGGCTAAGATTAGCTGATTCGTAGGTTTGTGCAATCTAAATAATAATGAAATAGACATGCGCTTAAGTACAGAACAAGGCAAAAATAGAAATGAATGAAACTGGAGTTGCGTGAGCAGAGAAGTGTTACGGTAGTCTAGTTGATACCTTCGACTAAGCTCACCTCATTTCCGCGAGCGGTGACGACGGTGGTGGTGTCTCCCTTGCTGGCGGTGATCTCACCGGCGACGTATCCATCCTCCGGATCGGGTACCCATACGTTCTTCTTCGAGTCGTACGGCTTCGACTGGTCCTACAAGGAATTCATTAGCTACAGTACTCCAGCTAAATGTGGCTAGCAAATATAAAGATGGTGAATAACGTACTTCGAGCATCTGCTCTCGCGTCTGCTTCAAGTACTGCCATCCCGGATCCTTTTCGTACTCGAAGGCCATCTTGCCTGTAAATTAGTCTATAGTACTGCATTACAACGAGTGATCGATGATCAGTTCATATCAAAGAACGAGCGAGATTGCATAGATAATGGAAGGTAGAATACGGTATGAGAGGGTGAGAGGTGAGGGAAGGGAAAGGATGCTTGCCTGTTGAGAAGCTGCTCCCTGCCTGAGGGTTGCCTGCCCGAGCAATGAGGCTCCTCTCCTCCTCCCCTTCCTCTTCCTCTCTCAGCCCTCTCCTCCTCCCGTTCTCTCTCTCCTATCTCTTATCTCGTCTCTCTTCCTCCTTCATCCTCTCTCGTACCCTCTCGCGACGGCAGCGTAGAGGACTGTTGTAATGTCCAGAGGAGAGGAGAAGAGACTGCCGAGGGAAGAAGAAGAAGGGAAGAGGAAGGAGGAAGATGGGGAGGACGGGTAGAGCAAGATGAGAGAATCTGGAACCACCATTTTCATATCAATCGAGCAAGATCAAGTCGAATGAACCTTAAAACCATTCGATCACTTATCCGCATGAAAACACTAATGTTTCAACCGTCAAGGGCCGCCTCTTCACTGTTGTTTTCTGACATATCAGCAGTAAGAAGCCTCTTAACCGTTAATATCAGATGCTTTAGGGATTTGTTGTCTCGTGTGTGGAAGATCCCTCATGTATGTTTCACGAGACTTCTTCTCCTTTCGTCTTTCCGCTCACATCTGGTCCGAGGAATCTCCACCAGATTTAGTCCTTCCACCCGTTGTTTTCATTCCCATTCAAATTTATCGGAAGCAGCAAGTCCGCTGGATATATCAAAGTCTTCATGTGAACCTTGTCGTCTTCTCGTCGTCCCATTTCTCTTCTCATCCCTTTCCTCTCTGGAAGTGCCCCTTAGCTGCCTGCCCTCTCCACTTAACCTTCCCTCTCTACACTCAAGCTATTCCGCGAAACAACAACTGCCATCCTTCGAACAGAGGCTCTAGGTAAGGCGGGGAATAAGCCTACGTAACCAATCGATCAAGCAGATCAATTCACTTGCTGTCGATGAAACAAACGGAATCGATATATGAAATCATTGACGAATTTAAGCACACATACCGCCAGACAACTCAGACTGCTAACTGAATGAGCAGTCTCCCACATCAACCGTGAACTTCATTAAATAATCTTTTTATAAGATCTACTGTGCCCTTTTATTTACGTAACCTTTAGTCCTCCCTCCTCTCCTGCTACTTCGATCAAGCTGATGTCCTGGTCTTCATTGAAGGCACTGAGATATAAAAATGAAGTCCGAGCATTAAACTGCCGTAGCATATGTCTACAAGTTCCAATAGAATTCGCTGGATAGTATGTGGGTAGCTAAGCCAATGTTAGTGATGGTTATCATAGGGAAGGGTGTCAAGAGAGTTTCAATCTCTTTACGTGTCAATCGAATGCTTTTCATCGTCTACGTCAGTACGCATCGTCCATCACTCGATGCCTTCTCTCCATTGGCAGTTGCACTTCACTCCTTCTCTTCCCTTCTCTTCTCTCCTCCTCCTCCGCTTCTATCTCTTACACCCCGGAGGCACCGAGACGCGAGGGAGCGGAGAGATGTTAGAGGGACGAGCGGGCGCAAAAAGCCATTCTGTCAAGTTACAACGGGGAAGGGACGCGGATCACAAAAACGACATTTTATCCACGTATTCGCAAGTTCAACATAGTATAGCAGAAGGACGGAGGGAAGGTTTCCTAATTAAAAGCAAAAAGCAGCGAACAATCGTCAGATCACACTCCTGTAAGCAGCCCCAAACGAGAGCGGATCAACGACAGCTCTAGCTACGGTTGTGTTGAGTACTCAATGTACTATCCAGATAGACAATAAAATGCTGGGAAACGTTCACTCGACTACGGGGTTCTTTAGTGACTAATTAGCGGCTACGATAAGGGAGGACAAAGCGAAGATGAGAATGGTCAAGGCAGTCAGTTGATATACACGGGAGAGAAGACGGTGGGAGTGAGTGAGCGAGGAGATGGAAGGGATGGAGAGAAGATGGGAAGGGGAGATCACTCCTTCTTGGCCGCGACCACTGGCTTCTTCACTTGGTGGCGCATTCGGGCCAACGAGTTCTCTGCTACGTCGGCACGCTCCTGCAAGCATGGAATCCTCTCGATAGGGCAGAGTCTGATTAGTCTCGTAGTCTGAGTGTAGGATAATGTAGACACTTTGTTAGTTCTCCTGTCGCCTCGCTCTCATGGGTATCTCTGTGTACGCCGTTTGCCTCACCTCAGCGTTCTCGAGAGCAAGCTGAATTTGTCGGAACTTGGACAGGTTGGCAGCGGCTACCTCCTCCTGCAAGGAATGTACTCTTCCCAATGTCTCTTCATTGCTCTTCCGATGGACCCAATCGTTCTTTTCTTCCGTTTCTCTCTCTCGTTTGCTTCCTCGACCGTGGAGTCGGAAAGAGAGAAGAGATAACAACGCGCAAAATATGCGACAGTTGTCGAGGAGACTCTCTCTCTCCTCTCTCCCACTTAGAGTTTGAGTAAAAGAAGGAGAGTACGACGCACGGGGATAACTTGTACATTCTCACGACATGCTCAATTGTTAGAAATGACGTACAGCCTCTTCGATCTGTCTTTTCTGCACTCGGATCTTCTGCTGCAGCTTCTCAACGAGCTCTTGTAGCCGGTCGAAGCTCTTCTTGTCCTCTTCGACCTTCAATCGGCAGCTTCATTCTCTTCTCATTTGAACCCTCTCTTACCTGGAATTGCATCTCGCGGACTCGCTTGTCTTGTC
The DNA here is from genome assembly GCA_900490955.1 of Micoletzkya japonica. NCBI lineage: Eukaryota > Metazoa > Nematoda > Chromadorea > Rhabditida > Diplogasteridae > Micoletzkya > Micoletzkya japonica. Next base: position 316,216 of record LS901484.1, on the reverse strand, counting down.
GCGAGAGGTTCTTGATGGCCTCCTGGTGCTTCCTCTGCTCTCCGAGGTAGTCCTGTTCGATTTGACGGACGCGGGCCTCGACCTTGGCAAGAGCCTTCTGGCCGACTGTAAAGGGTTCACTTTTGACTACGCTACATATCGAATCGTGATCACAGATGTAAACTACACGTACACTTGATCATGGCGGCCTCGGCATCATCGATCTTTGCCTGGAGTTCCTTGGCGGAGAGTTCAAGTCCCTTCCTCTGTCGGTCGATGTGTGAGATGTGTTCCTGTTCCTGCTTCACCTCCTCTGCCAGCCTCTCAGCGTCAGTCATGGCCTTCCTTCAACAGCACCCTCTCAGCTATCTTTCTCTTCACTCTAACCTCGTCCTGTCCTCAGATTGCTTAAGCTCGTTCTGTGCATCAGCCAGTTCGTTGCGGGCGATCTGCACGTCGTTCTCGAGCTTTCTGTAAACCCCTTGTTTGCTGGGAACTGAGAAGGGTCAGACCTCTTGGTGGCCGAAAGAGCGGCGTTGGATCCGATAAGAGAGGTGTTCTGCGACTTGAGATCAGCGGCATCGAGTTCGTGTTGCTTGCGGATCTTCAATGGAATAAGTACATATATTTGCAGTTTATCGTTGGCTGGGCATTCAGACGAATGAAAGTGAACTGCCGTTCCCTTTGTGTTGAACGGGAGTCGATTAGCATGCGTATTCGTTTACGAGGACTACCTCCATCCGTCATCTTCCTTCCAACTCTTCTTCCTCTCCCTCATCTCTTTTTCTCTCGCATGCACCGTTGGCAGCTGACGCAGTAAGAGCATTCCTTTCACACGGATCTGCCTTCTTCTCTCGTCGACTGCGTCTCTCTCGTTCACTCACTCTCTCGCCCTCTTCTTCTCAGTGTGTGAGTGCTCTCGAGTGAAAGAAGAATCCGGCCACAAAAGATGTAAGTAGATCAGTCCTCCCTAGTTTCGGGGGTCGAAATTAAATCAAGTGAATAAGTGGCCGGGATACCTTCTCGGTGTACTCGATTCTGTTCATGATCTCATCGTGCTCGGCCATGGCAACAGCCAGTCTCTTCTCGGCCGAGAGGTAGTTCTCTCTGAACGGCATTGCTCTTGATTCCACGCCATTTTGTGATCAATCTAACAACGCCACTATCATAAGCGGGTTCTCATATTCGGGTGCTTCCTGCGTACCTGAACTCCTCTCTCTTTCTCTGCTCGTCATCAAGCAACTGCTGGGCATCCTTGGTCTGCTCGATGAGTCTAAAGTCGAGTTTTGTCTCCTTTGCATAGGCATTCATCTCACCTCTTGAGGTTCTTCTGGGCGTCAACATTGGCCTTGTTGGCGTGGTCAAGAGCGATCTCGAGCTGAATAACATCTATGAAAATAACACAAACAGAGACGATGATATCATGATTGTTCATCAACGTGCCTGGTTGATGTCGGACTCGAGGGTCTTCTTAACACGGAGAAGTTCGGCCTTGCTCTTCACCTCGGTCTCGAGAGAGGCCTACAATGTAGCGCTTACTCAACTTACTCTTCCCACTCAACCTGAAGCGAGTCGATGGCTCTCTGGTGCGTCTTTCTGGTGTTCTCGAATTCCTCCTCCTTCTCCTGGATTCTCTTCTCGATGTCAGAGCGCACTTGCTGCACTTCGACCAGCAGGCGGAGAACCTTAATTCATTCCATGTGTATTATCATAGCTGAAAGTGGTCGCGATATAACTAATTGGGACAAAACTCCAACCTTGGTCTCCTCGGCCTCGAGAGCGGCCTCAGCCTCATCGAGAGCATGCTGGAGCTCGTCCTTCTCCAGTTCGAGTCTCTTCACCTGAATCAAATGCAAGATATCTATGCATGTATGTAAGCTGAACCTGCTTCTGAACGTCGTTGAGGTTGCGTCCTCCCTGGAAGATCTGCTCGTTGACGTCACGTATCTCCATCTGCAATGAATGATCTCGATTTACCTGAATGATATAATGAAGCTTACGGAGAAGTTCTTGTTCTCTCTACGGAGCTGTTCAATGAGGTCGGTGAGCGAATCAATTCCGGAGCGAAGACGGAACACCTTGAACAATATTTGTAATTTATGTTACTCAATCGATGCGAGAACCTTTATATTTTAGTTGTAAGCTTTTCCCCTATTCTTACCTCGGTGTTGGTGTTGCGGGCATCTCTGTTGGCAGCATCGACCTCACGCTGGATGTCGTCGGTCTTCTTCTTCCAGTCCTCGACGATCTTGTCGAAGGCCTTCTGCTTCTTCTCGAGGGTGGCGATGGTGGTAAGATGTCTGAAAGTATGTTTAAGCTCGTCTTTATCTCCGTAGCTTACCTGTCAACATCAGAACGAGCATCCTCAGTCTCCTGCATGAGTCTGCCCTTGGCCTTCTCAAGCGACGAGATCTTGTTGTTGGCTGCATTGAGCGCGTCCTGCAGGTCGAGGTAGCGGGCGATCTGCTTCCTCTTAGCCTCTTCCACCTCAATAACATATTGTCATTGTCACTTTTATTTAAGTTACCTCCTCGGCTCCAACCAGTCCTTCTCCCTCGTATCGCGACTTCCAGTGCGAGATCTCAGAGTTAACCTTGGAGAGCTGACGCATAATCTCGGACTTCTGCTCGATCTGGTCCTCGAGTTGTTCCTGGAGGGACTCCAGTTCGTGCTCAAGGTTGCGCACGGCGGCGTTGATCTCCTGCCTGCAATTCAAGGGTTCTGGTTATTCTCTCTCCCTTTATCTCACCTCTCGTGGCTCTCATCTTCGGCGGCCTTCTTGGCCTCGGTGACTTGAGAGACGAGCTGAGCCTTCGATCTGAATAGATTTATAATACTAGTTGAGCAGAGGTGTTACCTGTTGAGGGCGTTGAACTGGATCTCAAGCTCTTCCAGTTGACGGACGAGGTCTCCGTTTTCGTTGGAGAGACGTCCCTTGGAAGCCGAATACTCGGAGATCTGGCGAGCCTGCTCGTCAACCTTCTGCTGGAGCTCATCCACCTGAACAACCATATGGTACTGATCATGTTGAGACCGATTACTTGGACTTCGTAGAGCTTAGCGAGTCTCTCCTGCTCGGCTCTGTTCTTGCTCTCGATGTCGAGTTGGTTGGTGATGTCATCAAGCTCCTTCTGGACCTGTCCGCGGTCCTTCTCGGCCTTGACCTGTAGAAGAATATAATTACTTAAGTCATTCCAACACTTGCCTTAGACTTCTGGAGCTGTTCAAGCTGAAGAGTGAGATCGGAGATCTGGTCGTTGTTCTTCTTGCGCTGAGCAGCGAGCTGATCCTCGTGGACGATGTTCTTGTCCTCGAGATCACGTCGGACCTTGGCGATCTCGGCGTCGCGCTTCTTGTTGGCCTCGAGGAGGTTGGCGCACTGGCTTCTCAGATCCTCGAGCTTCTCGTTCAGGTCGTCAAGATCACGCTGGATCTCGGCACGGGCACGGTCAGCCTTGGCACGGGCTTGGCGCTCGTTCTCGAGCTCGTCCTCGATCTCGATGAGTCTCTGCTGCAGTTCCTTCGACTGGCGACCCATGCGGAGTTGGAGAGCCTAAATGTGTTCCTCAATCATTGCTTGGCCTTCTTTCGTACCTTCTCGTCCTCCATGCGGACGGCGAGGGCGTGCATGTCAGCCTCCTTCTTCTTGAGGGCGGCATCGGCATTCTGCTTGAGGTTGGTCATCTCATCGATGTTCTCCTGCATGCCCTTGAGCTCCGACTCGAGCTGAAATCAGCAAAATTCACTGGTTATTCACTGGAATACGATATACCTTCCTCTTGGTCTTCTCAATCTCAGCACGTCCACGTCGCTCACGTTCAACAGCCTCCTCCACTTCATCGAGGGTCTGCTCGAGCTTCTGCTTCTGTCTGTTGTTTCCGGCAATCTTGCCCTCAGAGGCCTGGAGGTCCTCAACGAGTTGGCGGTTGACCTCCTCCTGGTGCTTCTTCTCCTTGTTCAGCTTGGCAATCGACTCATCCTGGTTGTTCATTTCGTCTTGCAGGGCACGGATCTGGTTCTCCTTGGCCTGCTTGTCTTGCTCGGCCTTCTCGAGAGATCCCTCGAGGTTGGAGATGGCCTTCTTGGCCTGCTCAACTTCGTGCTCGGATCTCTTCTTCTGCCTTTCGAGTTCGCTGTTTCTGTCCTCCAACTCGCTGAGCTTGTCATGAGCATCATTGAGCTGCTTCTCAACTCCGAGCTTGTTCGCGTTCATCTTCTTCAGTCTGTCTTCGATGGCAGTTCCACCTCCACGGAGACCCTCGAGCTGCTCGAGCAACTTCGACTTCTCAGCGAAGACCTTGTTGTAGGCCTCTTCAAGCACCTAAAGTGCAATTCTTATAACTGCCTGAGAACTATCTTTTCAAGCTTTTATTTACTCAATATTCCGGCCAATTAGATTTATAACAGCTAAGCTAGCCTTCTTCTCAGCTTCCTCGATCTTGATCTTCTCCTCCATCTCCTTGTACGCTTCCTTGGCCTTGGCGAGCTCTCCGTGCTTCTTGGGTCCCTTGAGCATGGGCTTGATCTTCTGGTAGAGGACGAACCTGTAAATGCATGTATTATTTATCAGCATGTAATGTTTACCATTCGAAGTCTCTGTTACGGATCCACCAACGGATGGTCTTCTGCAGAATTCCGTATGAGGCAAGTCCGAAGAGATGCTTCTGGTACTTCCTCATTCCGAGGTATCCACGGCAGTATGCCTATAAATTTGAGCTTTCTTCAAGTAGGAATGCTTATTGTTAGATACCTGAAGTCCGGTCATGACGGCTCCCATCTTGATGTCACGCATGTCTTCGATGTGGGCGACGACTCCGGCCTGATTGATATTTCATGCTGCTTTGATTATTGTGGGTCAGACTCACCTTGAAGAAGACCTTGGTGTGACCGATCTTGAACTGCTCCTCGGTGAGCTTCTGTTCCTTCACCAGATGAGCAAGGATGGCAGCCGAAGACGTCTGCAAGTAACTTGGTTAATTTTTTTCGCTTTATCGATTGTCATGCCTTCGGGTCCTGCGAGCTCTTTGCTGCATCAGCGGCAAGAATACCGTACCGGAGCACGAAGTCAGGATGGAGAGTTCTGGAAGGAACATCTTATCTACAAAGAGTAATCGGAATTCTAACCTGTTGGGGAATCCCTTTCTGCAAATACGGATACCTTCAAGCACACCGTTGCAGGTAAGCTGAAACCGCAAAAATACCAAGCTCGTTATTTTTCCTATACCTGGTTGAGAACGAGAGAAGCGTCGATGACTCCGGAAGCCTTCTTCTCGTTGGGAATGATACAACGGATGAAGTGAGGGTGGGTCTTGTGAAGCATAGTCATGAGGTTGTTGAGTGATTCTCTGTACATCATGGAGACAGTCATGAACGATCCCGACTTTCCTCCCTTTCTTCCTCCACCGCCTGAACACATCTCTCATCTCTATCGTATTCTCTCTTCTTACTCTTGGCAGCAGCCGCGGCCTCCTCCTGAGTCTGGTAGGACTCCCAGACGAGGGTAAGAAGGGCGTTCTTCTTGGCGGCCTTCATGACGGACACGACAGTGTCGTTCAGTGGGTCCTTGTTCTTCTCGAGCCAATTGAGTACGTTGTATCGCACAGTTCCGGCGTAGTGACGCATGGCGAAGTGAGCTTCTCCCTGTAATCGAACATTGATAGTGGAATAGTGAATCAATATATTCGAAAATCACTACGACATGCAAGTTTTTCATAAAAACTAACCTGCTTTCCCTTGGGCGGCTTGGGCTTCTCGAAGTTGGGGTGCTTGCCAAGATGCTGCTCAACAAGCTTTCCAGCGAGGGTGAGATCGGTGGCCTTGGGCACGATACACTCCTCATCAAGCATGGAGATGATACCGAGGGGCTGAACGCATACAGTTATGTCTCATTCAGTTGTAATATCTATCACCTTCTCGATAAGCTCAATGCAAGCCTGGAGATCGAGACCGAAATCGATGAAGACCCAGTCGATACCCTCACGCTTGTACTCTTCCTGCTCAAGGACGAACATGTGGTGGTTGAAGAACTGCTGGAGCTTCTCGTTTACGAAGTTAATCCACAGCTGCTCGAACGAGTTGAACTGTAACATAGTTTATGATTATATTTTAATGTTAACATTATTACTCATCGAAATATGGATTCTAATTTTTAAACTTACGTCGAAGATCTCGAAACCGGCGATATCGAGCACACCGATGAAGTAGTCACGGTCAATTCCCTTCTGGTCAAGAGTCAGGTTGCACTTCTTGACCAACCAGTCGAATACACGGGCGTACAGTCCCTGTATCGTTGTCGTAAATGAATGTTTATTCTTCATCAAACCTTAGCCATAGCTCCGATGGCCCAGTTGACCTGCTCCAAGTTCTGTCCCTTGGACACCCACTCGGTTCCGACCTAGGTTTGTCTTTAACCCAAGTCTTCATTCGTACTCAACCTTGACTCGGGGAGAGACGAGGGCCTTGAGGAAAGCATCGACGTCGATTCCGAACATCTGGCAAGCCTTATCGGCCTCTGCAAAATACCTTCCGTTCGAATTGTTCTCTTATAAAGTCAACCAACCATCAGTTCCATCGGGCTCGGCCTGCTCTTCACGAGGGCGCTGCTTGAACTTCATGTTACCCATGTGCATGTGGGCGGACATGAGCTGGTAGCAGTTGAGCTTCTCCTCAGCAGAGAAGTTGAGGATATCGAAGGCCTCATCGGTCAGCTTGCACTCCTCCACATCATCGATACCGTCGATGACCAACTCAGCTTGAGCGACGAAGCTGAAGGGAACATTATTATGCCTCTGTAGTGAGGGTGAATATAGGATCACTTACTAGTACTCCGAGAGGGGAAGGTCGAGGAGAAGAGTCTTTCTGATGCCAGGGATCTGCTCGCAGTAGAGCTGATAGAAGATGTGGTAGCATCGCTCTCCGGGAGCCTGACGGATGACACGAGACTTCTCGAGCAGGTCTAAAAATTCCTTGTTTGTCTTTTTTCACATTGCCAGCTTACAGTGCTCAATGTCGCAAGAAGCGAGTCTTCCAGCCTTGCTGAAGTGGATACGGATGAACTTTCCGAAACGAGACGAATTGTTGTTACGCACGGTCTTGGCGTTACCTAAGAGTACACTATCATCTCACTTCAATACTATGAGCCCAACCGAAAGCCTCGAGTACAGGGTTGGTTTGGACGATCTGGTCCTCGAGGGTGACCTTCTTCTCTCCCTCCTTCTTTGCACCGGACTGCGAAGCTCCGACAGTCGCGAAGTAGGCAATAACCTATATTTTGTTGTATTGCTTCTGTCTGTTCCACTACATTACCTTCTTGGTGTTCTCGGTCTTTCCTGCTCCTGATTCTCCGGTAATGAGCATAGACTGGTTCTCGTGGTCAACCAGCATGTTTCTGTAGGCCTCGTCGGAGACAGCGAAGAGATGGGGAGGCATCTCAGTACGACGCTTGCCCATGAACATACGGGCGACCGACTCGGTGTAGATGGGAAGTCTCTTGTAGGGGTTAATGACGACGCAGAAGAGACCCGAGTAGGTCTGCAATTACACCTTCGGATCGATATGGACTGCTTCCCATCTGTGGATGTCAATCATGTGCGTTCAACTTCCTTTCGCGATGTGTGTTTTAGACGTCTATGTTCAACTGTAGCTCTTCAACTTTTCTCAATCTGTCAGAGCTCGGAGTAAGTGCCAAGATATTTGAGACACGGGAGGGATTGGGTTGAGAGAGGATAGCGGAGGTTGGAAGAGACAAGAGATGAGGGGGAAGACGGCAGGCGACAAATCTGTTTGCACTTCTCTTCTTGACAGACTCTGCTGCTTCTACGCGCTTTCCCAGAAACAGGAGAGACAGGAGAGGTAAGAAGGGAGATGGCACTACTTTGACATGCCATATAGTAATACGCCATGACGTGATTGGAGCAAAAGAATGCATCAGCAAAATATGCGGGAGACAAGCTTTTGGAGACAAAGCGGTGTTCAAAATGCGTTATGTATAAGTATGAATATTGATCAAAGTGACAAGACATGAAAAGAGAATATGCAACACGTTGAATATGAACTCACGTAGATGAGCATGGCAGCATAACGAGCGCGAAGGTTGTACAGCACGGAAGCGTCGTTGAGGAAAGTCAGGTTGGACCTGTATCGTCGTTTCGATTAGTCTCCTCTGGTACAGTCTTACATGTCCTCGGTCTTCTCGTATTTGGGAGGGTTCATCTCCTGGACCAGGTCTTTCTTGACCGTCGACTCTCCCTTCTCCGTCGTAACAGTCACCAGATCTCCCTTGGTCGACTTGATCTCAGCCGCGAGGTATCCTTCTTCGGCATCCGGGATCCATACGTTCTTCTTCGAATCGTACGGACGGGATTGCTCCTAAATCGAATGAAATTAAACAAAGTAGAACATCAAACAAGTTCTTCACATATATACCTCCAGACAATATATTGATGGGATTTCAAGGAATCTATGCAGGATAACTATCAAAGTTAACCTTGATCTGCTGCTCCCTGGTTTGCTTGAGGTACTGCCATCCAGGGTCCTTCTCATATTGGAGCACGCTCATATTGGCTTGTTGAGAGAAGGTTCACGACCCTGAACTCGAGTGTGATAGACTTTACTAATCAAGATGCAGTATGATCTATCTAATTAATGTTAGTCAACAACATGCGCGGATTAGAAAGACAGAGCGAAGATAGAAGCTGACGAAAGTGTCTCATCTCTTCTCACTCGAAGGGTGTCGGAGGAGGAGGCCGGGTGGGGCTGCTTGACTGTGGATTCCGGTAGAGATCCATCCCTCCCCCTCCCCTCTCACCGCTCTCCTCTAACCTCCACTCTCTACCCATTCCCTCCGTCGCTCTTCTTCTCTCTTGTCACACTACTACTCCTACAGTCACCATCTCTCAGTATTACATTGTCTCTCATCGTCGAGATAATGTAGAAGAGAGCATCGGGTGTACTGTAAATCGATATCAGAGGGCCCTATCGATATCAACGCACACAAAACTCACCTATTGATGCCGAGACCCTCCCTCTTCTTTGTTTATCCATTGAGGTATCTTTTGGAGATCGGTCGGCTGTAAAGTATTGAAAGAAAGAGTAAAGTGTAGTGTTCTCAGAGAAGCTGCTGTTGGATCGTCCGTCAAGTTCACAAACAAAAAGTATTCGAATCTCCTCGACGATGCGACTGTGTGACAGGGCGAAGATGTTCATTTGGCTGAGTACTCGTTGCCTCTCCAAACAACTTGCCTTCCATCGCTCAGCAACTTCTCCTACGTAAAACTCTCATTCAGAAACACTTGCAATATCTCTCGAGCGCTCTCAAAACAAAGAGCACGACGACTGCGTGAGTGTACAAAACACGTCTCCAATGCATTAGCCGATGTCGGTATCGTCCTTAGCTATGCACGCAGTGATACTTATGTCCCATGACGACAGCCGTATCCATTGCACGTTCAAGGAATGCTCTGCACGTCGTGTCTCCCTTCAAGAGTTCAACCTAGTCTGTAGGTCGTCTTCGTCGTTGACGTCTACTGCATTTGCGTTCGTTCACCTATCCATACGACCTCCTCTCCTCCTTCCTTCACTCATCACAATTCTCCCACTCTGCCTCATCCACGCATTACAACCGATAGAAGGACAAACAGACTTCCTTCGCTACGCGAGGAAGCCAAGGAGAAAGAGCAGGGATTCGAGATAACCGAAGCGTTTTTGTGCGAGGGGTTGCACCGGGAGAGAGTTTCGACTTGCTCTCACTAATACGTTCCTGCCCTTGCAGTAGTCTACGCTCAGAGGGGAGTATTTGTGTCTATTCGTGGAATGTGCGAGAAAAGTCTTTGATTGCATTAGTCGTCGACTCATCACCCGTCGCGGCCGTCGTACAAGGAAGTCGTGTAGCCCCATGGAATGTACGTCAGACGGCCGAATAGTCAACCATCTCTCGTTCCCCTTCCCCATGGCCACATTTCATTTCCTCTCGAGGACACAACTTGATTCGTTTGGGAGAAGGAATTGGTAGGCAATGAGAAGGGAGTCTTCCCCCACCCTCCCCAGTCTCAACCGCTTGTCCTCTCCTTCTTCAAATAAACTAGTTTATTCGGTTCCGTTAACATGGAGCACAGAATAAAGTCTTAATGGTTCACGGAGATGGGAAGGTCAGAACACGTACAGGTGATGTATGGCATTGGACATGAAGGAGGAAATCGTGAAAACGAAGGAAAGCACGGAAATGAATGAGACCGGTGTGTGGGAGATCGATGGGATACGACGGAATACTGCACATAGGGAAACGATTGGGGAGATCGGTGCAAGAAATAAGGAAAACAAAGGGGTGTGTGACTGCAGTCTATCTATATCTGTATGGTGCACCTGCGCCCTTCAACGGACAGCCTGCCTGCCTTCGCTCGGCCGCTGTGTTGAATACTTCTCTTGATGACGGGAGTGGGCGCCGATATCTTCCGTTTGTTGACGTCTGCCACTACCGACGGACGGCCGATCGGCGTACGAGCCTCCCCTCGTAACGTCGATCGAACGACCCCCGAGTAGTTGCACGCCGTGTTCTGACCCGGGTACATACCCTTCGGAGGGTAGACCGTGAAGTAGTGGCGGAGTGCCTGAACGACCACTAAGTGAGTTACGACTACAAGGAAGGGAAATGAGGAACGGCAGGGATGGTTAACCACACTCTACTTCTCCTTGTCTCGTGCTCGGTTATTGTTCACAAAACGAAGGTTCTCTAGACATTCGCATTGTCGTCCCGTATAAACTCAATAGACTAGCATCTGCCAACTGCGATTCATTAGGTGAGAGAATGGCTGTTCGAACGAGTTGATGTTGTGTGCGAGTGGAAGAGGAACGGAATCGGGTGAAGGAGGCGAGGCACTTTGTCGCAAAACAAGTGGGACTGAGAGGGCGCAGGACCTTCTTGAATCCGGGCATGCCGTAGGCGTAGATGACGGGGTTGATGGCACACGAGAGATGCGAGAGAACGACGGCTCCCAGCTGAAAAGACGACTGTTTACTCTCACTCCTCCCTTCTCCCTTCTCTGCCCATCCATCCTACCGTACTCCCCAACTCACCTGCATATTCGCTGTAGGATGCAGGTGTGGAGGCAGATAGAAGGTCATCGTGTTCATGATGTACAGCGGATACCTAAATGATCGATCCGCTCGTGTTTTCCGTCTCTTATCGACCACGAGTCTTCATAACCACTTCCGCCCGCAGATCGCATTTAGCTCATTGCCTTACTTGCCTGGCATATGTTTTGGTTATTACACGTAAATGCTATAGGAAGCTTCCGGAAGATGCAATCTGGCGCTTTTCGACACTTTTCTACACTTCGGCGGAAAGCAACTCGGAAAGCGACTGACTACTCCACGTGCCTCATCACAAGTCTATTCACGATTCAACTCTATAGTCTCTAATGCCATTAGTCACACTTTGGTAGTAGTGTATGCACTTACCAGCAGAAGGCGTAGGTTAGAACGAGGATGAGCAGTATGCGAATGAGCTTTCGTCTTCCGTTCATTCGTCGTTCTCGTTCGCTCTGTCCCAGTAGGCATTTGACCTCAACCAGCGATACTTCCCCTGATTCGACCGTTGAGTCTTACCTGTAGTTCCTCCTTCCGAATGCGTTGGTGGATACTGACGTAGCAGAAGATGATGATACCCGATGGAGCGAGGATAGTTGCGTAGAAAATAACATATCTACAAAAACATCCAATATGGATGACACTTGGAAATTACTTACACTAAATAGCGGTAGTCTACCACCTTCGTGAAGTAGCATATACCCTCGTACTTTGCACTGGTACTGAAACGAAGCTTTCTCATCCGCACCCTCACTTTACCCGTCGTACTCTCGAACTTGCAATGCAATTTCATCAAGCCAATTAGAACGGTTAACGTGCCAAGCCGAGGGAATCTTGAGGAACCAAACGCCGTCTCCTCCATTTATTTCACTCTCACCCTCTGCCTCCATCAAACCATTTCCGCTTTCTACCCGATACGATGGATACATCGTACTGCACAGAGAACTACTGACTTCTTCTCCCTACGATTGTGCCAGACTCCGTTAAAGGAGGAAGTTGCTTCTAATGACAATTCGATGCTTTCGAGGGCCATGCATAAAGGATGGACCGCTACCTAACCTAGGTACTCTAGTATTTGTGTAGGATATTCCCCTGCGCACGAAAAGCATATCACTACAATCTAAATAGTTCTAAGCAACTGTTTTGCAAGAAGGACAAGGCATTATGCACCAATGTAGCTGAGGATGCTGGACGATAACTCAATTACAAGGCTATGCGTAGCGAGTACAATTCAGAGTCTCCCTGAACCGTGCCATAATAGATACTCGGAATTCCCCTCCCTTCTTCCACTTAATGACCTCTGTCTGGAAGACGTGTGCAAACTTTGAAAGGGAATCGTGGACGGGTGTACGATCCTCTTCACGGAATAAAACACATTTCCATTCAACCTATATTTGATACCTTGCAAAACCGAAGGCGTTGAAGAGTGGAAGAACAGCGATGAGCGTGCCTGCTATCCATGAAACACTTATGAGAAGAACTCCTCGAGATCTGAAATTTAAAAAAATGTATCACCAAGTTCACCAGTCAACGACATGCAAAGTCTTTTTGCATGTAGGATAAACAGAACATGCAACCTTTCCGTAATCATCAATATCATTTTTCCCCTAATCCTCCTACAAGTCTACGTGAACTTTGCTTTCCTCCGACCTTTCTATGTCACTTTCCTTCCTTCCGTATGCATCTTTCAAAGTCACGCTGCAGAAACGATACGAGCAAAAACGATGTTGTTGTTAGACCAAACAATCTATTTAGATTAGCTTACGGTGGAATCCTCAACGTAATCTATTTCCACATACGACCAGAACGATCAACGAAACCGCGCTTTCCAGCAGAAAAAGGCTCATTCCCTATGTTAATAGTGACGACAGGAGGGTAATCTTTGCTCGTACATTCAACTGTCTGTTGTAGTGTCCATAATAGACACTAGACGTATTTCCGCATCTTATTAACTTATTGTTATGGACTAATCATCACAACAGAATAAAACAATGGCAATAACCAGCATACCTTCTCGACTTCATGAAGTGGTTCCCTCTACAGATTGTGATGTACTTGTCGAGGGCTATGGCTAGCATGTGAAATGTGGAAATCGTGCAGAGAATGCAAAGGATGAGGTGGATGAAGAGACATCCGAAAAACGACGATGGCCTTCGCGTCAGCACCTCAACACCATTTATTTCTCTGGTGCTCTCGATTATTCGGTCTTGTTTCCCTCTGGAATCTCGTGAGTCTCTCTCCATTCCCCGTCACAAGAACAATCTGCATCACAAGTTGACAAACTCGTGTCGTGTTTCCCTGTGTTCAGTCTCTCCTTATGCATTCAGTCCCTATCGCTGTCCCTTCCCAGCCCTAATGCATCTCCTTCTTCTGCTCCTCCTTCACCTACTTCGGTTCCCATTCCTCAACCCTCGTGCATTTCACTTCTCTCTTCATCTCCCCAATGCAAATATAATATAAGCAACACCTTCCCTTCGTCGTTCGGCTCTCTTTCTCATTGCATCATCTCCACAATAAACAGCCGCTTTCGCTTCGGGCAGGGAAAGGTCTGGCGAATAGGAATGCTAAGGAAGGGTAAGGAAGAGAGGGAAGGCTGGTCTTGTGTCTCAATGCGGTCTAATGAAGGTTGTTTGTGTTGTGGTCAAGTACTGTAGTCAAAAGTGACGAAGCACGCTGTCTCGTATACTGTACAACCGTCTATCCCCTCCTCTCCCATCTATGCACCTTGTTCCGTTGGGGTCTCACAATACTCCTATACACGGAAACAGGTGGACGGAACATAGACGTGTTTTACGCTACGTACTATGAGATTAAAGGGAACGGTAACGGAGGACCAGTAAACATCTATTAATACTTACCGAATAGACAGTAGCCGGTATGCCAAAAGCACCCGCGAGGAAGTCGGTGAGGGCAAGTGAGAAGATGTATGTATTGGTTACGGTACGGACACTTCGTGTTCGACAGTACACCTGTAACGATTACTTCCTCCATCGGGTCTTTCATCCAATCGATCATTTATACTCTTGTCAAAATTGTCCATTTTCTGCTCGACACTACAATTAGACCTCAGTCTGTTAGAAGACCTTCTCCACCACTTCGTCATGCCCAATCGGTTCATAATCGGCATTGGGCTGTCTGCCGCACTCGTTCCTCACTTCTTCGAAGCACTCTCGATATAGGGAAAGGCACTCTCACCCATAAGACGAGAAGATTCGAGAGAGAGATGTGGATGGACAGCGACACTTCGGCTATGATGTACAGCAGGGTTCCCCCGTCCATCTGCAAGTCTCTATTCATACTATCTCACCTCGAGAATGCCTCTTCTTGGATATTCTATATACCGTCCTCTCAAAAACTCGCATTATTTGACAAAGAATGCAGCATGTTAAGAAAGAACCAGAGGCAAAACTCCCTACATGAGGCCAAAACAGTGACAAGATGAAAGAAAGTGACTAGTCAATCTCGACATCGAACACATGACAACAAGGGAACCAGCGAAAACATGGCAAGCGGAAAGGCTATAACTTATACTCTGATATTATTGACGAAAAGGTTCGGTCCGTAAATTCATTCCTAGTTTATCTGCACTCTCTTCGCACCGCTTCGCTCTCTCGTCGGAAATAGGAATGAGACGACTGACGGAACATTTTCCTCAACCATAAACATTTTAAGTAGAAGAGTATAGTAATCGATGGCAGAGATGAGTCAGAAAGGACGGCTGGATAGGGCATCCCTCCTTCTCTACACGTAATCAACCGACGTTTCGGAGGGATAAATTGAACATTGGACACTTGGACCGAGAAGGGGAAGCGAGGGCCGAATTAGCATGCATACTTGTAGATAGGACGGACAATTGAAGAGACAGGAGGAAATGAGACACATAATTGCCGCCAAAAACAAGTCATTTCATTGTCATCTTCACACGTTTTCGTATTTTGTAGTATAGCTGCAGCATAAAAGTATCTTGAAAGACAAGAATAAACAGGCATCTGTTGCCGCCATTCGATGCTCTAAAAGCATATTATTGGCGAGAGGTGAGAGGATTATTCCGAGAATGATGCAGATGAACTAACAATTGAGTCGTGTGGCCGATGAGAGGGACTGCCTTTCCTATAGCAAGGGAATGTCCCGGTGACGTGGGAGCGGTTGTGAGACGCACGCGAAATACAAAGCGTTCAATATTAATTTGTCGCCCATATATAGCCCGGGGCAGTCTGAAAAGGGATCGGAACGGACTGAAGAAGGGTTGGAGTGGAGGAAGAGGAGTGGACGAGGGCGGGGCGTAGTGCCCCCCTTCTCACTCCCTTCGTCCCCTTCCCTCAACTCCCTCCCTCCCCCCCTTCTCTTAGCCTTCCCAAGTCTAGATACTTACTCATGCACTGATTAGCCAAATCGCAAGCGACGCTATTTACGTGCTTGTTTTGCGAATTGCACAAGAACATTGAGAGGAGAGCAATATGCGTGAGAGCCTTTTATGTGCAATCTGACTTAGCAAGAAATGAAAAGAGGCTCGAGACCAATGGGATAACTAGCAAGCATTTACACAATTGAGAAGGGATAGTGAACGGAGTGAGTGCAAATATTGGGACAATGAAGAAGGCGGGGGAAGACACTTATCTGATGCCTGAGTGAATCACTCGCTATTACGTTCACCCTTTGTTATCCTTCACTTGTGGTCTATGCAAGAACTATCGGGATACTGTAGTCCAAATTGAGTATTCTCGAACTTTCTCCACAGCTCAATTTTGCATGTCTCTCATTAAAGACGTACACATATGCGCGACGAAACATACACATAGAGAAAATGAAGAGTGCGAGATTGGATGTGACCAATTAAAGTTTACTTCGAAGTGTGCGGAGAGATCTCGCACAAGAAGGAAGGAACAGCACGGAAAGCGAACATGTGAGAGAGTTTGAAGAAAAGGACGAGAACTCTCCGAGAGATAGAGAGAGATACTTAGCTTTGTCTGCACAGCAGCACCACTCTGAAAAACAGCTCGCAAAGTGCGAATCCTCCTCCCCCTGATCCTTTTCTTCCTCCCTTTGAGACAATGCTTGATCGCATTCATCATATTCGTCTCGGCATTACACACGGCCAGTCACCGATTCAATTTGTCACCATGGCAGATTAGTTGGGGTGTGAAGTGGAATGACCGGTGCAACACATGTTTTACACATACGCATACAACTCTCCCTCCTGTGCTATGCCAATCTTTCATTCATCTCTTCAATTATTCACACCATCGACGCATATCAATAAATTATCACGCAGAGTTCTGCACAGCGAAACGTTGACCACAGATTACATTGCAGATACTATGATCACGGTAGATCTTACGTTTTCTACAATAAATCATTAAACAGCTTTGTTAGTCACGATACACAAATTATAGCTAACCGAGCATAACCAAAATCAATTAGTAAATAACAATTTTCACTAGGTTAGAAGAACAAAAACCACAATGTTGTGGCACAGAATTCCGCTCGGTGAAGAATGTGTCTAATAGCGAATTGACCGCAATTTTTAAATTTCCTCAAGAGTGGATGAATCAATATATACCAAACTTTCAGAGCTCAAAGAATTCAAAGGAACAAACATACCTTTTTAAATTCATAATTTTTGTTTTACTTATCCGCCTACAGGATCAAATCCTATGCGCGGAAACCGTCATTCGCTATTAGAACGCTTGGAATGCTGTGGTGGATGAACCCGTTTTCGGGGAGCCTGCGGATAAATCGACACATATGTTCACATCGCCGATAACTTTTCCCTGAGCCTTCTCGCGATTCCCGAATGACTCTTCTTCTCTTCCCTTTCCGCAAGAAGGACTCTGAACATATCTGGCTAGTCCTTATTGTCTCGTGGTTCTGTGCTCGTTCTTCGCACTGTTTCTGCATAAAAGGGTGAATACGCAGCGGAGGTCGAGCACAAGAAATAAAAGGCTATAACTCACTTAGCGTATTCCCTGTGTTCATCTCGTCCACTTCTCAAACAAGCATGGATGAGAGTCTGTCGGAAAACGTCGTTCTGAAGTTGTGTTTCTTGAGATGTTCTCGTACGTTTCTTGAAACGTATAAAACATCTTAACCAATTTCGAACCTTAGTATTTTCTTCAACATAGGTAGTCATAAATCAAAAGATAAACTTTTTTTATCAAACAAAAGACTTCCTTCGTACTGAGAATACTTCCTTCCTTTCTTGCCTTCCCCGTTCCCTTTCTCACCTGTGCATGGCTTCCCGCAATGAGATGGACGTGTTCTCTCACGGGCATCAACAACTGTACAGTCTGAATACACTCACTCGATAACCATGCACAGAGGGTCTACGGTTATATCATAATAGAGATAAATTGAATGAATAACGCGACAGCTGTAATGTACATGGAACAGCAAATGCTGTCGACTGTTCACCAAGTGTTTCCCCTTTCCCCGAATGCCACAACTTCAACCTTGTCGTAGTCGCCATCAGCGAATGCAGTGAGAGCTTCGTAGAGAGGAAGACCGACTAATTGAGCGACGCGGTGGTTGTTGTTGCGAGGACCGCTACTGAAACAGCGACTAACTTCATTTCCGTCTTGGAACCAGGCAAATAAATAGGCCTTTCCATGGCTATATAAAGAACGCACAAACAATTAAACCTGTTAATGGCGAGTTCTAGGTATACCACCTATCCGAACCTGACAAAGCTACGTAGTGATTCGTGCAGTTGTTTTTCCTCCTCATCGTAACCTCCTCTCTTGAGAATGAAGGCAAAGTGAGCATCGTTGAAGGAGATGACGTGGTCGTGTAGATGGTCCTTGAGGGAGGGAAGCGAGCGCCACCTTGAGCATGGCTGGCTCATTATGCAGGCTTGGGAGGAGACAATACTCTTCCCAGGTACTTATAGTTTACACCCCATCTCTCCGACAACTTGAAGAACTAGAGCAAACTTTTAAAAACATTGGCAGTATAGAGAATTAGCACATTTACTTTTGAGAGATAATCCAAAGCACAAGCAACAGTAATCCCTATAATCTTATAGCATTGCCAATGGAGATTACCTATCTCATAAGGCACGAGCTTATCTCTGCTATGAGATGTACGCATGCATACTTTTTCCGCGCTGTTATAACATAGATTAAATGAAAGTAGGAAGGAGCAAAGTGTAATTTTGTGCATCTATCACAAAGATAACGTGAATGCTAACCGTTCCTTTCCCACATGTACTCCCTCCAATTCGAGTCTCCATAACAAAGAGGCTGCATCAACCAGATCGAGCATTCCTTGCGAAGCAGTGGAGCGAGGACCGACTTGTCTGAATACAAAGACGTTAAAGATCAAGGATCAAATATCAATTTCCTTACGTACTCATCGAACATTGTCAACGGCGTCTCATAATCTCCGTCTTCGATGTAATATAATGAATTGTGCCAGTGATTATGGCATGCAAGGGGCCATCCAGGCTGAAACTTTATTGATTTATTATCTACTATCACACTTTTCAATACATATTCTCTAATTATGAATACTATCCTCACCTCCCAGTCTTCCCTCGTCGATTCCATGAACTCCTTTCCCTCCTTCGTCCTTCCCTCCATCTCCAAAACGTGTGCCCGTGCATGGGTCGCCCAGCAATCTTCTCGTCGTATCGAAAGGGCCTGAACTAATCCTTCATCTCTACCGTATCACTCACCACCACCGTAACCCTCTCACCTTCAAAGATTCCTTCTCAGCCTTGTCATACTCTCCACACTCTTCCAGTCCGAAAGCATACATTCCGTGCAGATAACTCAAACACTGCTGTCTCTCATCCCGAAAGTACCGTATACCTCTTACAGGGTTCGTCGTCCCTCCACTTTTCGATTACCCGTTCGACACTAACCTATGCAATACAATCTTCAGACATCGTTAATTGACCAACCTTCTTTCCCTGTTGATCACCAGCGAAGAAGTACGAATCGTGTGCAAACTTGACTGCCATGAGATCGTTCGGATACTCCTTCAGAATCTCTTCCCACGTAGATTGCGCCTCAGGCAGATAACTAGGAAGGTGCAAGTTAGATTCAACTGCAGTAAATCGCAGATACCCATCGGAATCATACGAAAACTAGTACTCAATAAGGGGATGCAGATACCCATCGACAATCTTGTCTGCACTACCGTACCCTCTCGCCCACAATGCAGCAGCTTTCAAGTGCTTCTTCTCCCTGTCATTGCCTATCCTACTCGCCATTTCCTCTGCAGCTTCGACTTCCGCTCTGAAACTACAGTAACCCCTACAATCGTTGTGGGACCAACTTGAATGTGGGATTGGAGAAGGTCGACTTGTCCAGACCCATGGCATCCAGGCAAACGAGAAAAGAGACCGTTAGAGCTGTAAATGGTGTTAGATCAAAGACTAAAAATCAAATTACAAAAGATCAAAGATCAACTAACGCGAATTCGTGCCTGCATTCTTGAGGTTCTCAAGGGTCTTCAGAAGGCCTCCCAGTTGATCACAGTCTCTAAGCAATTTTTTATCCTCTCTCTCTTTTTCCTAGTAATAATAATAATTTATCATACCATTGAAATAAGTAGTGAAACCATTGAAATAGTAGTAAATGAATAGTTTTGTTGACACGAAAAACTTCGAAGCAGTCAATCGCACACAGCATTCTAATCTCTGGATGCTCTGACCTCCATGAAACCAATTGTCGCAGACTTCCATCCAACAGCTTCGCACACTCATCCGTGGTATTCGTCATTTCCAACCCCGATGACTTCCATCCCTAAACCTCTGCCCATCCTTCCCATACCTAGTCCATCCAATGACTATTCAATCGACCCTTTCATCTAGAACCTTCAACCGGTCACGTTTCCTTATCATCTTCCCCATGATCTCTTACACGGAACAGGAAGTAATACCAAATCTGCATTTACTGTCTCCTCTTAAACATGGTTTATGAGGCAATCGGAACGATTGTGACCAGACTGCAGCTAGAGTGGAGATACAATGGACGGGTAGAACTTGTCTGTCTGTATGTCTCTCTCTTCCCTTTTGTGTGTGTGTGTCGGTGTTTCTGTTCACAGTCGACTACAAATGGCCATAGATGATCAGAGAGTGCGAGTTCAGTCTTCCTTCTGTCTATTTAACTCCTTCCCGTAATGCATTTCACGAGTAAACTCACTATCACCGAGTTGCGTACTGACTAGAGAAACTATGCATATGGGTAGATAAACAGCACTCCTTATATTATGTGTTATGTGAAAGATAGCTTGTACTGAATTACGAGTAGAATACTGACCGTGAGATCGCGAAGGTTATCTGCACACCAAGTGGCCATTGCGAGAGACTTCTGGAATGAGGGAAGATAAGGGCAGGTCTATTTGCAAATGGAGACACAAAGGGTTCGCAGACTAGTCACGAGGTAACACTTTGCAAGAGTCGCACAGTTCGAAATAACATGTGCAGAACTGGGAGAGGGGAATGTTATTCTAGAAGGAAGCCATTAAATTGACCAAGCATCTGAACAAGTGAAATCTGCACATACAAGGAAAAGACCATGCGATAAGGGTAGCACGTGTGATAACAAAAGAATATCAACATGACATTATTGTGCAAGTTTGTAAAATGACCTATCTCCGGAATAGAGGAAAGTCTCAGGAAGAAGAAGAAGAAAAGGTGTTCGAAGGGAGAGAGAGAGAAGCGAAAGAAGGGATTAGATAAGAGAAGGGAAGAGGACAGATTGGCAAAGGGGACGGCCACGTGCGAGAAGGAAAACAAGACGACACATCTATCAATCCATCCCATTCCCTCTCCCTTCCCTCGCGGAATCAACGCGTGTAGACCACTAGTTACCACTGGTTATGCTTCTTCGCATATAGCTCAATGGTTGCTCGACCGCACAGTGAACATAAGAGATTCGTGCATCAATGCAGTCAGTACCCGTCCCTCGATCCTATGCATTGTATTCCCCGTTCCATCACACCGTCCCCCTCATTCTCGATATATAAGCCTAAGTCGGCAGTCCCACAATCAAGAGTACTCTTCTTTTCTTCTTCTACTTCCTCTCAAGAGTCGACAGTGTCCTTGAGAATGAGTATAGTAAAAAGACTCATCTCCCCTCTTCCCCTTCCTCATCCCCTATCTGCCTATCTCTCATAGTATCTAACTTCCGGTTCATCCCATCTCGTAAAAGGCTTGGGCCTAAAGTATTTATAAGAGGGGGATGGAGATCCCCCCTCAGTGTTCGGTCACTGTAGATGAGTAGATGATTTATCACCGGTCGAGGCTATCTCCCACTTATCCCTGTCAAATTGAACGTAGTCTCAACCCCTTTCCGGGGGAAGGTATTCTCGAGAGGGGCTGTTCCCCTAAGTAAGAATGGAAGGTCGTTCCCTGTCCCTCTTCCCTTCCCTAACCCTCCCCATAACACACCCCATTACTTCTCCCCTTCCCCTATTCGACATAAGTCTGCCTGTCCCAATGGGTTGTTCTCCCTTCATCAGGGCTATTCCTCCCTCTCCCACAAACACTCGTTAATCCTCTTCTATCACTTATCCGAGAGGGAAAGTGTCGCGAAGGAATGAATGATAGAGTGACAAATGAATCACCCTTTTATCCGTCCGACCCTTCCCCTCTTCCGTCGTGTGTCTGCGTCTTTCGTGTTCCCCTACTCTCTCTCTCTTATCCCTCTCCAATGTGTCATCCCCTCCATTCTCTTGATTACTCCCTCGTTAAACCATTCGGTCCCCTAACCGTCCCTTATAGTCTCCACCCTCCTCTTCCTCTCCACCCCAAATGCTCTTCCTTCCGTCGTCTCTTCTCCTTCTTCTTCTCCTCTTCCTACCAACTGTCAGGTATACCGTAATCTGACTATCATAACTCTACGAGTTATTGAATATTTTGCCGCGTATAAATAGCAGCACTTGAGTGGTTAGGTAATCTTCACCCCATATACCGTAGCCAATTGCATTCAGTTCCTCATGTACGTCTCTCGACCACCAGGCCTGTGACGAACTGTGCAAAAGTGATTCATTTTGGTAAGTTGTTGACGAATCTTATTTGGTTATGTTTCAACGTAGATATATAGGTTCCAAACCTTGCTACAACTACTGCTAATACTTGTATATTCACTGAACACTCACAACAAGCAAAATTCAATATAAGATGTGTTGGTCTCAACACGAAAGCCTTCAGGTACGGTCATTGCAACAACTGGGACGGAATCGATTTCTCGTGTAAATGCTATGATTACAAGGCTCCCCTCGATGGCTCTGCCTGTAAGACCAAGCAGTTAGAGTGCATGTCCAAATGCAAGTCCAAGGTGCACTTTACATCTTAGCCCTCTCTTTGCTCTCCCTCCCTCTCCCCTCCTTCAATCCCCCTTCCAGGGTCGTGATGGAGGTTTCTGTTACCCGCAGAACTCTCACCGTGGTCCCTCCTTCAACACAAACTGTCAATGCTTTCAGTCGCTTCCCGATGTGGTTTGTGATCAGAGGGAACGTTCGAGAAGGGGCCAATTAAGGTTCGACGGAGGAGACGATCGGTCTACGCAGTCAGAAAGTAGACAGTCTGACCCCCCGTCTGACCCGAGTGAAATCTCCCTCTTCCATCTCTACTCCCACAGTCATCTCCCCATTGATCTCGCCATTCCCAACCAAGTCACATTCCCATATCATTTACTCTGATAAACGAGGTTACTGTAACCGGATACGCATATATCGAATGGGCTGTAACAATCATACATGGGCTAGTGTTGGCTAGTGTGCCTTACATAATTAGAGGAAATGAGAAGCAGCAATCCTAACAAGTGCTTAGAATTACAATTCTCTGGTGCAGGCACCCATCCTAACGCCCGATCTGACAATCACGCCCATGTATGGTAACAATAGAGTATGTGATTACCGACTTTGATAGTTTCAAAACATAAACGGTGGGGGGGGGGCTAATCACATAATCTAGATAACAATGAACAATCGACAAAAAGGGGATACCGTAATCAGGAGGGAAGACCCTCCTTGGCATGCGATACTTCACGAAGAAGAATCTCAGCTTGGAACAGCAGACCCTGTAATATCAGTCATATTCATTGGAAGCATCGCAAGTGTCACTAGTAGTGAATCTGAAGTGAATCAGAATTCAGATATGATTAGGACGACATAATAATAGAATGCTACAAAGTGGGCTGCACGACACCCAAATAGAACGTAAAATAAGCTGAAAGTGACCTGTAACCGCTCGCTCTCCTTCCTCTTCTCCTCTTCCATCTTCTCTAGCATTGTCTTGGTCTTCACTACCTCAACACACAATCTTGACTAAACTGTCTCCTCTACTCTCGAAGCAATAACTACGTAACCTACTAAACATGTACCCCTATCCTCCAACTAACCTCTCCCTTCCCCAATAGCAGCTCCATTTCAACATCATCGTATTCCGGCAGTGGCACATTCGATGGGGTAAACTCGGACGACGAATTCGAAACGTGGGAAGCGAGTACGGTACGCAGCTGAAGGGATACGGTAAGCACACCAATCTCGCAGAGCATTATATAAATGTAAGAAATATCCATAAACTAACCCCCTTCAATTCAGCCAACAAATCAGCGAGAGGAGAAGAGGACACGTTTTGGAGACTGTAAGCATAGTTACTGTACTACTTGGATTACTGTAGGGCACAGTCCCCCAAACAGAAAGCAATAGCCCTTCTAAAGTCACTACCAGTTGCTACAGTACCCCTCCTACCGCACC
The DNA here is from genome assembly GCA_900490955.1 of Micoletzkya japonica. Classification (NCBI taxonomy): domain Eukaryota; kingdom Metazoa; phylum Nematoda; class Chromadorea; order Rhabditida; family Diplogasteridae; genus Micoletzkya; species Micoletzkya japonica. Next base: position 292,447 of record LS901484.1, on the reverse strand, counting down.
TCTCTAACATGAATACAGCTTTCTGTACCCTTCTGGCCACATTCACAATGTGTTTCTTCGTCGGACCCTCTCCACAAGATGTCTTGCAGTCTGCGTCTTCCCTTCAAATAACTATGTGCTTTCACTTAGAGGAAAAGATAGATGAGTCGTTGTCCTCTTCTTCCTCCGAGAAATCAGATATTTCAGAAAGCAGCTAGACTTGGTATTTGTATCACCTTTGCAATAAGGTTCGCAAACTAGTTGCACTTCTGCTTGAATGAGCAAAAGTATACCTTTTTACCTCCGCAAAACCTAAGTTAGCTGGCTAACCAAAGAACACAATCCGGTTCCCAAACGTCAAGATCGTAAATGAAAACGAGAAAGAAATTGTCATTTTACAAAAACATTATATCATCTTTTACCCAGACATTTAGTTAGTGACTCCTACCGTAACCCATTCCACTCACTTTCCCTCTTCACAGCCACACGAAGGTTGATTGTCGGAGTACTCTCGGTAATCGTGCACAAAGATGTCGAACTAAATGAAATAATAGGCATCACGTAACTAAATGGAAATATTCAACAGGTTACAGTGAAAAACAAATTTCGCTTTAAAAGGCCGATATATCTCGTAGAACGAAACTGAAAACCCTAACTGAACCTATTGCGGAATTCCCGACCATGATAGGAGACAGCATAAAGATGCAGCCAATGAGTTCTATTCAAAGTAACCTGGCTATTGAGGAATGAGTTGGCGTCGTTCGAACGATCGTTGCACAAATTCGACGTGTCTTCGAGGCATTCGGCCATCTCTACGTATTCATTACTGTTCAAGGCAAGTTTCTAGAGAGAAGTAGTATCATAACGTTGTAAACGTCTTATAACAATTGCACACAATGAAAATACATAATTTATTCATAGTCAACTTCTGAGCAAATTGTTCGAGATACATTTGAAAGACAGTTATTATTACTGAAAGACACACATGAATGATCACACAGGAATGACTTTGTACATAAACTTGCACCCCTAGAATACCAATACTGTACAATGGAATAACACAGCCCGATTTGTGTAAGCTAACTCCAAATGCCAAAAGCTACAGTATGCCTAGTGATCCACCTCTCCTGCGAACTTCTTCGAGTAGTTTTTGATAGCCGACCGCTTTCTTCAGTGGATTCCCAATATATTGGCAAACGAACTCTTCCTGCAAACAATCATTTGTAAGGAAAAAAGAATATCAAGAAGCAGAGAGAGAGAGAGAGACACACCTTTGAATACCTACAGCGACTATCCACAGTGAAAAGAAAGTCCATGACAAAATCGAAACAGTTCCATGAATTGTCATCGTAGTTCTAAAGCTTCAAGCCTGATCTGGTAAACCAGAAGTTGAAGATGAGACTCACATCGCTGGAGTAAAGATTTTTCTGCTCGAAGAGGGATAGTTTATTATCGATGTCGCCACTCAGTGTACAGATCATCAACGATTCATTCCAAGCACCGCACTGTGATTCGATAGATACAGGAATAATCAACCTTTCCAAATAAAAACATTACCTCAGGTTCATCGAGAAGTAGTCCTTCCTTCCAAAACGAATGAACTATTCCACGCGAGTCTCCTACTCCTATGTGTAATTCGTCCCCGATTGAAAACCTGCAACAATTAAGATCCTAATATTTTCCGACCAGTTATCATACTCTTGAAACAGTCCAGTACTTGGCTTCAGAACAACGCAATTTTGGATAGATGAGTGTTGAACGAACGGAGTTGGAAGAGGTGCAAGAGACAACGATGCTCGTTCGACGAACAGCTCGCAACACTCAGGACATCTTAGCAATCTTAACCAGTTCATAGAAGATTAAAATATAAATCAGGCTCAAGATATTCAAAGAAAGCGAGAAGTAAACTTACGGATCAACTGGCGAAATTGCAAGACAACGAGCAGAACAACCAACGTGTTGCACATTGTATAGTATCATCTGCTGCCATCAACTCGAACCTGTAGATGCGCAATTTAGCAAAAAAAAACTAGATAAAACTGAAAGTTGTTTAAAATAGTAGGCAAAAATCAATTTGTGAAAAGAACAAACATGAAGCCGGTAAATAGCGCCCGGATGATGTTATAATGTCTGAAGTATTCGCCGGAATCACTTCCGGTTATTTCTCATCGCGCGCGAATCAAATTCTTTTAAAATTGATTTATCGTTCTCTATCGTCTTTTCCAATCTAGTATAGTTCAAACTATGTTTTATAGAGTCGATGCCGGATGTCGAAGTCGATGAATCAGGTGAAGCCGAGTCTTATGATGACCTTCTCCAGTCGCAGCTCCCAATCAGTCGTGTCAAACGTATCTGCAAGGTATTCATTTAAATTTTACGAAGGCTAGATGGGATTCACATCGTTCTTATCTAGCCTTTGTTCCTTCAGATCGATCCAAACGTGCATATGATCAACGCGGATGCCATTCGTATGATCGCGAAGAGTACTGTAGGTCACCAGTTTGTGATCGGTTGAAAGGGGGTTACTGTAGGAACTGTTCGTGCAGCTTTTGGCTAAAGCCGCCTATACACAGTCAATTCTAGACAGGAGGAAGACGATGCAGCCTAAGGACATAAGTATGTCACTACCTCTCCTTGTAGGGAATTCCCCTATCAGATACCGTAATCAAACAGTCGCCGATCTTCCATTTTCTACAAGGAACTTTGGACAATTGGCCTGAAGCAGATAAGGCAGACAAGACGGTTCATGAAGAGGAAACGGTCGAGGACGATCATGAAGGTTTGAAGGGTACTGGGGTATAAGTAAATACTTTATTAGCGGAAGAGGAGCCCGCTGAATCGGCTACTATCGAAGAGACCCCGATGGAAACGAGTACGGTGAATACTGTACTTACAGATACAGTACCCCTTGATGATTCCCCTCAAGAGTTGCCTGAAACTATCCCTCTGGATGATGAAAACCCGTGAAGTCATGTTATATTCATAAGTTGGAACGCGATAAACTATACACGAACAAAACTTTTACGCAAACATGATTACACGTCCAAAAATCAATGACTGGCATCGCCACATACAGATCAGTACGAATAAATAATGCAAACCCTTTCTATATAATGTCAAAAATACAATAAGTTGGCCAACCAATACATACAACTACTTCTTCATCTTCTTCATAAGGTTCTCCAACTTCATAGCCTTGTTGATGTTGCCCTGAATAAGCTACCGTAATCAGACAATTCCCTTCGAGACTCACGGCGATCTTTAATCGTTTCGTCATAAAGGCAGTGGTCGGCCCGAGTTCTCCTCTGAACATCTTCACAAAGTTGGATGCCGTGCAGTCCATTCGAACATCGGCTCCTTCAAGCAGAATGGGGTCTTACAAGGAAAACTCGGGTTACGGTACACACAGCGTGCCCAAAAACAGGCGTTCCGCGATGCCAAACTGCCTACTGTCGCGTGCGTAAACGGCTAAACGCGTAGGCCCCGCCCCATTTGACCGTAATCGGCGGTTTGACGCTTCTTTTATTCAATTTCTTGCTATTTATGGCGCTTATTTTTCAAAAGTTTTTGTACATTCACGCATAATTAGTGCAATAGCTTACAATGAGACATGTTTTCATATTTTTCGATAGAAAAACATATTTTTCACAAAAACAGATATTTTATGAAAATTTGGTGAAATTTCATGACGGTAAAAATGAGCAAAAACTAAAATGGCTTAGGTAGGAGTCGAACCTAATTCATCACTTTTAGGCGATTGGAGCGTAGTTTTCCACTAGGCCATGGGCAAAGGTATGGCTTCACCCCACCCCTATTCAACGCGGCAAGACCTTGTGGGTACCTCCATCAATCGATCCCTCGCCCACACTTCCCGTTCCGTTCTTCATGTCCAAGAATATGACAGCAGGACCTTGGGTTTCTGAAATGAGGACAATGAAAAGATCAAAGATCACTGCTAACCAGAAAGATGGAACTCGAAGGTAGAGTCCATCTTCTGTACCAACTCCGCTGACAACAGAGCCTTCATGTTAGATACAACCTAAATCGATATTTCGTTCCAAGCCTACAGTAACGCTACCTCCTGCACTTCAGATTGAACAACCTTCTTGTCGATATCTTTGCGCGATGCCTGTAACCAATAATAGTATTTCAACTCCCATATAACCTACAGTACCCCTACTACCGTAACCCTCCCAACTCACCTCTCGTTCCTTCTTCTGGAATTGTCCATCGTATTTGCCTCCAGGGATGAAGAAGTCAGGAATCAATGGAGAACCTACAGTAATCTCAGTTATTGCTACCGTACTACCGTATCCCTATGTAAAGAAGCAACAATCTTACTCGGGTCCATGGCGTATTTGTCAAAGTCGGTGACTCCTTCAGCACGCAGGACATCCTCGTCAATGGCAAAGTTCCCGGTGTAACTACAGTAACCCAGTTCAATCGGGACAGTCCATGGGTGACTTACTTGGCCGAGTTCTTGGCAAGAATTGCATAGGCAGCATCGGCCATAATATCGGGTTTGCGAGCTCCCTTCGCCCCTTCTCCGTGGGACAGCATCTCCATTGCTGCCGTCCAGATTGCTGCAATGCTCTATTTCATTATTATTTGGGGATGTAATCCACCAGACAACGTATATAAAGGTTTCACAAGCCGGCATTGGAAGGAGAAGTTGGCTCTAGTTTAAAAATACCGTATAGTGCCTCATTAGAATAAGTTTTCGTCCGTTGTCCTTTCTACTTCCCCTGCCCTTTTCAAAAACTTCCTATAAAATCATTCCATTCTACTTTATTTTGCAATCTCTATTTCTGTATTCACTCCTTATTTCAATGGTATGATAAACTATTATTATTAAATACAGAACAACGAGCGAAATGGCAGGAATGTACACTGAGTTTCTTAGCTTTCTCGCGTTTCCCGTAACTGCATAAACATCTGCCTATCTAAGAAGAGTAAAAGAGAACGAACAAGTGAGTGGCCAGAGAGCATTGACGGCGATGCGATGAGGACGAAGTTCCTCGTGCATTCCCAGTACACACATACTCATCCCGAACTTCGCCATCGTGTACGCAACGTGATTGGCGAACCTGCACATCAATACCCCATACTTGTATTATCGTTGACACTAATCGACTAGAGCTCTAGTACCAACCATCGCGGTTCCATCAGCAGAGGCGGGGAGATGTTGAGAATGTGCGCGTTCTTGCCTTGTTTGAGGTACGGAATGCACGTCTTCGACCTGAATACGGTAGTCGAATCGCGAACTGAACTATATAAAGAGGAGACGGTATCTCAACTGACATCAGGAAGGTTCCCCTTGTGTTGATCGCGTGCATCAGGTCGTATCGCTTCATGTCTGTCTCGAGTGTTCCTGAAAGAAGATTGGTTTATATTTCACACTGCCTATTTAAACTAATCTTTTTTTTAAATTTACTAACAGGTAGTCAATCCACAACCCACCCGTAAGCGAGATAGCAGAAGCATTGTTGATCAGAATGTCGACTCCGCCGAACCTTCAAAAGAACAATTCATGGTTACTACACATCTCATGCAAGTTCACCTTTCTTTCTTGCTTTTCTTCTACGTAACTTATACAGTGATTCAAATATATAATAAGTGATTAACCAAATGAGATCCAATAACAATAATAACACTCACGTCCTCACAGCCTCTTGTACACACCAGTTGACATTCTTCTCATCTCTCACATCAACCACAACTGGCAAAGCCTTTCCGCCCGCCTGCACATCAAAGTCAGTTCGCGATACTCCTCTACTCCTCCCCCATTCACAATGGATTCCGATTCCACTATCTTAACGCTTAGTTTATTCTTTCTCAATTAGATAATGATTCAGAATGAATACAAGATGTCAATTGACATTTTTAGATAAACTTTTCTCCCGTATTTGCTTTCATTTCCTGGATGAGATTTTGATCATGAGATGTTTTCATCTTTCTAGAAATATCTCTCGCTTCCATTCTACCGTATTCCCCCAGCTTCAACGTCCTCAATCACCGTATCCCCTTCCTACCGTACCTTCTCCACTTCATCAGCCGCCGTATAGATGGTTCCGGGTAGTTTCGGATGCGGTTCAGCAGTCTTCGCAGCAATCACGATATTCGCTCCGTCCTACAGTAATTCCCCTTTAATCCCCCATTTCCATACACATTCATTGTCCCTATACGGTACGGGGGCCATACTCTAGCTAATTGAATGGTCCGTTGTTTTCCGTTCGATGCCTACCTTCGCCAACTTGAGAGCGATGGCCTTTCCAATTCCTCGCGACGCCCCCGTGATGATTGCAGTGCGACCCGAGAACTTCCTGAGGGGATCACATTTACAATTTCATAACGTTGATATATTTTCTTTCTTATTGACCAGACGCGTCGAGAGCACGAAAGATACATAAAGCACGAGCATGGAAAGACCTCCATTGCAGATGTCTAATAAACGAAGTGCTACTCACCCAACATTATGCATGTTCAGAGCCCGCGTTAACTGCATCTAAATAGGCAACTACAGTACTCCCGTTCGCATTATTCACTCAGATTACGGTAAGAAAAGCTGACCAGAACAGCATGAGAGGCAAGTCATGTAATGGGAAGAAGACTAGTTTATCCGTAAGTACGTGTGCAATATCGAATACAGTGTTATCGATAATCAAATCTTCGACTTCTTCTGGAACGTTTCATAGCCAGTGATGTCAACGAAGAAATCGGGAACGAGGTTTGAAGCTGAAAAGGGATATAATGATTAACACTAGTTGGCCTTGTTCAGTTAAGTATGGCTGAACTAAATCCCTTACTTTTTACAACTATAATGGAACAAATGTGAATTGCAGCTGCGCAACATTCCTTCCAATGAAGACCATACTCACATGGATCGACCTCGTACTTCTCGAAGTCGCGTACTCCTTCAGCACGAAGAACATCCTCATCGATCAGGAAGTTGCCCGTGAATCTGACCCGGTTGAACTCTCCCTACCATAACCCCTCCACTTACTTCTTGCTGTCCTTTGAGAAGATGGCAAAGGCCGCGTCACTCATGATGTCCACCTTCCTCGCCCCCGTACCCTTATTCTCTCCTTGTAGCATATTCGCAGCCGCAGTCCAAATCACTGAATAATATAAATGCATCGCCCTACAAATCATACAAATATCACTATATTGATAGTTACAGCATGCAGCAAAACACATTACGATTAGAGATGTGCATGGGAGTTCTTTAGATGCCTAAGTTTCACAAATGATACATAACCGTGAGGCACCTCGTCACCACAAGTAGTGATGAGACATATTCACCAAAAGAACTTGCATGCACATCTCTAATTACGATATAACTACGATAAGCAACCGTTCAAAACAACAAAGGGAAAGCTGCTGACAAGTGAGTGGCCAGAGAGCGTTGACAGCGATGCCGTCATCCCGAAACTCCTCAGCCATTCCCAGTACACACATACTCATACCGTACCTCAATCCATACTATATTACAACATTTTACCCTAGTAAGCATAGAATGCAAATATAGATAGATTTAAAACATCTACTTACTTGGCCATAGTGTATGCGACATGATTGGCGAACCTGCAAGAAACTACCGTAACCCTAAGCTTCGTGGTGGGACCCACCAATGCGCTTCCATGAGGAGAGGAGGAGAGATGTTGAGAATGTGGGGATTGCGACCGCGACGGGCCGATTCTTTGAGATGGGGAAGACACAGTTTCGACCTGGGGAATAGAGGGTAAGCTCGTTTGGTAATATGAGTGTACTGTAGCATAACAAGTAACAAGAAAGAATAGCTCACATTAGATAGGTTCCTCTCGTATTGATCGAGTGCATCAGATCGTATCTCTTCATATCCGTCTCGGCTGTTCCTACAAACGCCTACAGTACTCCCATCGAGTTACCGTAATCTACATTATCCCCCTCAATCTCAAATAACAAACCTGTCATAGCGATAGCCGAAGCATTGTTAACGAGGATATCGATACCACCAAACCTACAAAGAATAGACTACCGTATCCTACACGGATAATCTACCGTAATCCATTTCACTTACTTGGCCACTGCCGCATCGATACATGCCTGCACAGACTTCTCGTCCCTCACATCTACCACACAGGGCAACGCCTTTCCTCCCGCCTGCACATCAAAGTCAGTTCGTGATACTCCATATACCGTATCCCTCCCTTCTCTCCTACTGTACCTTCTCCATCTCGTCAGCTGCCGTATAGATTGTTCCGGGAAGCTTCGGATGGGGTTCTGCTGTTTTGGCTGCGATGACGATGTTGGCTCCTTCCTGAAGGGGATACGGTAGGGCAGGAATACGGTAGACTACAGTACCCTCGCCAGTCGCAGTCCAATCGCCTTCCCGATTCCCCTTGAAGCACCCGTAATCACGACGGTCTTCCCACGGAAATTACTGCAACAAGAACAAGTGAAAGGAAGAATTATTCATCAAGAACATTCACTAACAATAACTTCCATTAATACATAACCGTATGAAGCGAATCAAGTGCGACTTACATCTTAGACGACATCTCAAATGACAGAATGGGAGTGAATCCTTGCGAGGAGTATACGAGACGAGAGGGTGTACCATAGTAGTTTGTAGTCTAATCGGGAGTAGAGAGGGTCACGCTCCCCTTGTTATCTATAAGGGGAGAGAGTTAGGAACGAAACTGCACTCATCGTCACTAACAACTTGCTGCAGCGAATGCTGGAAAACGTCAGAGATACGATTGGAGAACAAAACTCCATAAGGGCAAACCACTCAACGATAAAACACCTTTATTTCACTCCTCTATATACTCTCGTATCATACATTGACAATCCCGATAAATATTAGCACTCGTTCAATAAATACAAGTACAACAGTTATCGCATGATTCACACATCGTTGAATTCAGCCTTTTCCTTAGTCATCAAGGCTAGTCCGCTCTTCATGAGATCCTCGGTGTTCAATTGAGACATATTCCACACCCGAACATACCTAAATCATTATATTTTCAACCTTTTCGTTCTCTTGATAGATCAGTACAAAAAGAACTGAAAATCTCATATTTAACATACTCAAGCGAATCGTCGATTGTGTGATCTCTACCGTAGTTGAGATTAACCTTCGTGCCCTCAAATGCATACTGTGCTAACGTAAACCTAGCCATCTCACCTGTACCGCAATCGGACTCTTACTCGCAATCTCCTTAGCCAACTCGATGGCAGCCTCTACCGTAGCCTCTTGATGTGGAAGGACTCGAGAGACGAGGCCTGCACAACATTTGAATACAGTAATCCTCTTCCAATCAACATGTTATAATACACCATCCAGGGAAAGGAACCCTAATTATTGTGTAATACGCAACAAAATTGCAAATGTCTGCCCAAACCTACCGTAGTTAAGCGCCTCATCCGCTCCAATATCTCGTCCACTGTACGCTAATTCACGAGTCAACGAATCGTTGGCCACAATCTTCAAATACCGTAATCTTCCTACCAAAACCCCTTCCTACCTTCTGTATCCGTGCAAGAGTTCCGACATCGGCAGCGAGTCCCACGTTGACCTCCTACAACGAAGACTACAGTACCCATCTCTCGACACAACCGTACTCTAATGGAGAAGATGGAATCCTTGGCTGCGAATCGGATATCGCATGCAGTAACGAGGTCAACGCCGGCCCCGATACAGTGGGAATGAATGGCCGCGATGACGGGTTTGTAACACTTCTGCAAGGGAGAAGGTAAACAACACGTGGATGACTCTGACCTTGACCGGCCATAAGGAAGTGGCCAGTTGCACATAAAGCATTTCAACTATTCATCGGATCTGCGGCCATAACAAGCAATAAACACTTACTGCAATGGCAGTGTATCCCGCGGCAGCTTCTCTGATGAATTCAGACAGAAATCGTGCCTTTCGGGCTCCATCCAACTTGTCACTGGACATCAACTCCATCAACTCCTACAGTATACCTTCATGAAGCACTACTATATGTCGGTAAATGACCTACCCCCATTCCCTCCTGAATGTCGATTCCCGCACAGAAACTCTTGCCTTCTCCCGAGAGTACGATAGATCGACATTTGGGATTGAGAGACAACTCGGAGAAGACTTTCGAGGACTCCCTTAAGGAAGACAAGTTGATGGAAGTCATACATTGAGACGATACTTCCACATGTCAAGAGTGAAAGTGTTCCTCTTCTTCGGTCGCGACAATTTGACATGGTACACGTAGGGGGCAGCTTCCGTTACCTCAAATCAACATGAGACATCAATTAATAAACGTAGCCTAGAAATAAATAGTGTTGAAAAATGTGAATTCAACGGTTGCAGCACAAGCAAGACTGTAGGCGGCGAGTACTAGAGTGTAGGGACCAAACTACAGTGCTGGACCAACCTGTATGTCTCCCAAGCGGGCTGCAGATGTAGACAGGGCACGGGAAAAGCGGGAGAAAGACGGGGAAAACATCTAAATCAATGAGATCAACTGAAGGCAAAGGAGAAGTTTTGAAGGCGAAAAAGAGCGAGACGGAAAAGGACAATGAGAACACGACGTTTTACCAGTCTGTGTTCAGAAATTTCGAATGTCTCTGCGTCTCTCCAATTTCCATGCTCTCTCGCCTCCACTCTCTTAATTTGCATATGAATCTATTCTATGCAGCATAATTGTGAAGAAACGGAGAGGTCACCACTGACGAATCACGCGCTTCGAATGATTCATTACACAACGTGGCACAACCGGAGGCATCAGAATTGTCAAATTACTGCGCTTGTTATACAGTAACCTATCGGTAGATCACCGTACGTTTTCTGTGTTTGAAAATAAAAAAAATACAAACGACATCTACGAAACCTGTGCCTACGCGGACAAGATGCAGACTAATATGAAGAGACCGCGACTATTACCACTCCAGCCAGATCTCCCCTGTACTTTGAACCTACTCCCTCCCTCGCTCTTGGGGGTGTAACCACAATTGTTCAGTACGAGCGTTAGCGAAGGTTGACGAATGTTCAACGGGTCGGACAGTGGGTCACCCTTATCATCTGGTGCGTTGTGAAGAGGGAGGATGAGATAGAATGAACACAAAACACTCAACATGCCACACGTGATCCTGTTATTTCGAAGCACTTCCACTCCTCTGCTTTATGTTACTATTCATATTATATAATAACCCGATACAGTGATCTACGGTAATTCCCTTGTGTTACTCTCCGACTTCCCCTGATTGAAGGTGCGTTCTCCTCGTATGAATCCCTCTCCCTCCCCTCTCCCCCTCGATAAGTCTCTTCTCTACTCGTGCCTTTTCCACTCTCACAATCAATGCACTTCACAGCCAATCGCAACGCCTTTGATAAGAAGATAGTCAAAGTGGTATTTACCGGAGGACCGTGTGCAGGTACTTCCCTCATTATCCAAATACCGTACTCTTACCGTAATCCAGGCAAATCGACAAGCATAGAACGGATAAAGGAATTGATCGAGAGGGAGTACAGTCACCTGTGGAATGTTAGTGCTTTCCCGTTTCCCCCAAATAATGAAGATTAGGTGTATACGGTAGCTGAGGCTGCATCCACCATGTATTCAACAGGAAGAGTATCACGAGCTGAACTGATAGGGGAGCGACGAAAGAGGTTATCAATAATAATCTATCTGCTCCTATCTTCGCACATGTCTTTCTCACAATTCTCATTGCTAGTTGTGCCACATTCTGAAAAAGGACTTCCCCACAATTGGAATCTAACCGTATTAAGATGGCAGCGAGACATGGTCGAATTGTGCCTTACTCTCGAACGGGTCTTTGATAGAATCGCTGCTGCAGAGGTTATTCTTACTGTAAGTGAATAAGCCAATCCACTATTGCAGCCAACAAAGCACACAATAATCCTCTGTGACAGAGGTTCCCTCGATCCAAAGGTCAGTCCGGTCTAGTCCCTATTACCTCCCATCCCTCCCTGTAATCTACCGTACCCCACAGGTCTTCACTCCCTCTCATATGTGGCCAGAGATTCTAGACGACATGGGAACGACCGAAGACGAACTAAGATCTCGCTACGATCTAGTCGTCATTCTACACACTGCACCCGAGTAAGGCATCAAAGATCAAACTATAGTCTGGTCTATTAAAAAGACCATAGATCAAAGAATAAGCTAGATTCACGTACTTATAGGACAAACTACACTTGCGAGAACAATAAGGTGCGAAGGGAGAACCCGGAACAGGCTAGAATTATCGATATGAAGTCAGTTTATATAATAATATATTCCCGGAATAAACTTAGAGGGCTAAATCAGCTCATGACTGTGAACTTTGTAGATACTGCACAGTGTGGGGTGACCATCCAAGAGCCATTGAAGTGGAATCGAATCGAGAGGACGGAATGGAAGAGAAGATACAGGAAGTATGGCAACTCATTCGACCGTTGGTTCATGAATAAATATGATGCAAGAACCTAGAATCTGCAACACCGCACTATCATATAATAAATAGAGATGTGCATGCGAGTTGTTTTAGCCAATATGTTTCATTGCTTTTGGTGACGAGATGCGTCGCGGTTATGAACGGTGTATGAAACATAGTCATCAAAAGAACTCTCATGTACATCTCTAATAATAAAATAAAATAAAATGAAATTACTCTGAAAATACTTTCTGGAGTTTGGAACAACTGAACTCAGATCATACCCTTTCGAGAGATGAGAGGAATCGTGTTTATATTAGTGAAGGCAACAACAAACAGATCAACAACAGCAATGCATACAAAATAAGGGAAAACAGCCAAGTAAAGGCTGATTTCCACAACAAAAAAAAACAATAATATGGACGGGCAATTTTGCGATTATACTTCAACGCTTATTTAGTTCCCGCCATAACCGTATAATCGTCAAAAGGATGCCACCTCCCACAGCAAAATCAATTACCGTAACCTATGCGATGCTCTCGACCGTAAACTTCCGTTGTAGCGATTCCTTGAAGAAGGCGAATATTTGTTCTGCAGCCTTCGC
>LS901484.1:241804-272718 GCA_900490955.1 Micoletzkya japonica | reverse complement strand
GACAGGTTATGGACTCCATACCTAAAATTTTGGAAAAACAGTGGACTGAAATCACGTTAAGGACATACAATATCGTCTACTCTTTCGATATAAAAGCGAAAGGCAGCTAAAACACGGAAAAAAGTAGCTGATTATGATGAAAATACTAAGCAATAATTAATTTGACACAGTTGGACTGATAGCTATATATACTGTAGAACGCTGACTACCACGAAAATCCCTGAAAACCCTGACGCATTCTTTAACTACGGTAAGTTCACCGCGTGCCGTCTTAGACCCGTCCTAGCGTTTTGCCGTGGAAATGTCAATTGAGAAATGAACTGACAGCCCTCTCCACGATTCCATCGTTCGCTTCAACTACTCGATCGAAGAAGTGCTCGAAGTCCCGTTCACGGGAGAGACGAGCACGCGATCCCGCTGAGGAGAGGACACGGGAGATCCTGAGGGGAACGGGGGAGGGTACGGTAGGGGGGATACTGTTTCGAGTACTGTAGGAGGGAGTTACCATGAGTAGTATAATGATTAGTATCATGAGTATCATGAGAAAAAAAGCAAAACTAGATCATACAATCACCTAAGATTACTGTACCTTCCGTACCTCCCTCTGAATACAGTATCGACTCACAAGGACGTCACTCTCTTCTGTTGTTCCTCTACCAACTGCGCGAATCCCCCAAACGACCGTAATAACTCGTAGTCCCCTCCAGTCTTCGGAAGACCATTTGAGGCACGAACCAATTGGGCAGCACACGTCATCACAGTCTGAAGAGAACAAAGATCAAAGACCAGACTTCAAATCTCGAGGATCAAAGATCAAAGATCAACCTAACCTTGGCCAATTCCTGGTCAGCCTTGTTCTTCTCTGCTCTCGTCTCATCTGTTGTCTGCTCTCCCTCCTCTGCTCCTTCTACAATCTTCACCTCCTCTTCATCTGTCATTCCTCAAAGACAGAGTTTTATTTCCTAATCGTCGACTAGACATACCAAAATACGGTAAGTCGAACAAACGACTCAATCGGAGTACTCAATCAACCACTGTAATACCGTAAACTTTATCAAAACGTGAAAGAATGTTTCTTTTTCAATGGAAAACACACCCGAGAAACTATAAGAAGGGAAAGATGTCTAGCCTGCTTGAGAATACAATGAAATCCGAGCTAAGCTCTAGTTGGCAATAAATTATTACTCTTTTTGTCTGACTTTTAGCAAATGATGAGCAAAATGAAGCAAGCTGCCTAATTAGTAAGTCTAGTATTTACACCCGCAAAAAAAAAACAGGAAAAGGGACGAAAACAATGAAAAAGAGAGGAAAAAGGTGATGAATAGCGAAATATGAAACGGGTGAGGTAGAGATAAGTGTGAATCAATGGACAGCTAATACATAAGGTTGCCCCCAATAGAAGGATGATACAGTATCCTTCTATTGGGGACAACCTATTAAGTACCCCCCCCGATTAGCAAATACGGGAAAAGTGAAACAATTACGAATAAAAGACCTCATTCCAAAGTGAGAAACGTAGATATAAAGATTCGCAAGATCTACAACTAACTAAACTAGCTAAATAACTATCATTAATTGCAAAGCTACGACTACGTATCTATTAAGGTGCTCTACTCACTTCTTCAGCTATCGATCGTCTTTTGTGGGATACGGTAGGAGGAATTCGTTGATACAACTTGAACTGGCCGTACGTACAGCGACTGAAACGTAACTTATTTAAATATAAATATAATCGCTTTTTAGCAGATGTAGTGAACAGACCTTTCAGATACGAAGGGAATGAAGAATGCCCGGAAGAACCAGTGAGAGTGTGCGGGGAGAAGGAACGAGTGACTCGCCAGTTCGTTCAATTCTCCCTTCTACAGTATACCTTCCTCTACCGTACCGCCTACAGTAACCCACGTATTTGCGTCCGTAATTCGGTTCCAATTCCGTCTCTTCCCTCGTTTCCAAATCAATCACGTAATCGCACGACTCGAATGGGATGTATCTTAATCATCTTCAAAATAGCATGCTTTGCTTAAGAAACACATGGCTGGGTGTACCAACCAAGCACTAACCGCAGATGGCGAAAATACAACCATACCTCAAAACAACGTTATCGATAGCTTAGAGAATGCTCAAAATGATGGTCAAAGTTAGAAATGCTAATACCGATTTTCCGACCATAAATTTAGGTTCGAGTGAAATGGACCCGAAAAATGAAAGCCTTCAAATCGAAACATTAGTACACTCATTCTATGCAGAATCACGAAAACATAGGGGTTTTCTTGAAAATATTTTAGAACATGTTATGGACGAAAAACCTGTGAAATTGCTCGATTTTGATGTTCGCGCTTCAAAATCTCGAAAAATTAGTATCATTTTAATTTACAGAAATCTTTGGTTAAAATTACGTTTAAAAAGTAATGTACGAAAAAATTCACGGCTATATATATATAAAATTTCACGACTATAGACTTTTCTGGAGCTGAAGAGCACGTGTTGAGGCATACCACGCAGGTGTCCTTGGCTACTGCGTCTGTGGTATCGCATAAAACAGGCACTAAGCGTCCTCAGTTCTGCTGTAAACAACTTTCCTAATGCCAGAGATTATTTTTTATCCAGATACTTCTTATATATTTTGATACGGAGTCGTGTCCAAATACTCTTCACCCCGCAATCATCATAAGGGAGGGTGGGAGAGAGAGATTTGTTTTCTCCATTCAATATGAAGGAATCGGGATTCGTTATGCCGATTTTTGGAATCTACGTGAAAAATTGACATGGAAACTTGTATTATTCAATATGGAAAATAAAGCAAAAAAGCAAAACTGCTGGCTCGCACGAGATACGAACGGACAGTACGCCAACTCTACAACAAATGGCTGTATTGCCGACTCGCCCCCAGCCTTAGAGACTCTGTTTTGTGGGTTTTGCATATTGCAGACTTCCACCGGAGTTCAAGCGGATCTCTTTTCCAGTCTCGTCATACCGGGGCGGAAGCCACGGTCGCCGAGCTAAAGGCTGCTCCGATCTGGCAGCGGCAGACGGGGCGACAGGACGGGTTGTGTAAATGATCCTCTTGAACCCCATACGTGTGCAACGTCTGTCGGCAGCTTACTGCAGTAAATCTCTGTGTATGGTCCTCCCATACACAGAGATTGCGCTCTTTAGCTACTATACTATTTTGCAGTGAGCTAACCAGTATTAGAAAAAGTTCTGCAGCAAGCTACCCAACCACGGTACCTGCAACCGTGCCCATCTATGGAAATAACCTGAACCCCAATTAGAATACACATGCCGTCTTTTTTTAATTCTCTACAGAGGAAGGGCAATCGCAATAGTATAAAGCGGTAGCATGATATGCGTCTTTTAACTAAAATTTCAATAACAATTATTCAAGACTTTCAATTTCATGCTACTGATCAATTTACTCTCACCACATTACCGCTTCCTAGGGCAATGTGTACAGTACCCTTGAATATTTCTGAACATTAAAATCACGGAAAGGGTACTGTACGGGCATTGTTTTTTGTAGTCACTATTTTTCAGATTTTTGGACATCGTTTACTGGTTTATTTATATTATACCGTAATATGTTGTTGATCACTATTATGCCGTATTAGCAAGTAAAGGTTTCACATAAGCGGTATGTGGTGGACAGAAGACGGGAAACATGCAATGCAGTGACTACATAATATGTCATTGTCATGTTTTGCTTACTATTTTAGTAGGGAGGTTCAGGTTTGAAGGCTAGAGGTACGGTAAGTATGCACGGAATCGATAGTCTATCATCACATGACCCTGTATGCTTCGAGGTAGTCAATTCGATCATCGTTCTTGAACTTGGCTTCGCTATTTGGATTGCTTCACTCTCTTCATCTTTTCTCAGGCAGGAACATTGTGGAAGGCGTGTTCTCTTCTTTCTCGAGTTCTCTCTCGGCCATTCTGTGAAGTTGAAACTTGAATGTTGTATGTATTGATGTAGTAGGTATATAGATATGTGTGTATTGCTGGTTGCTTCATCTTTTACTACATGCAAAAATCCGACCCACAAAATAGACGAAAATGACAAGAAGAAAGGAGAGAGATCAATACTGCCTCTCTCCTCCAGTCCTTCCCTCTCGGGGAAGAGGTTGCACACTATAAACTACCCCGCGAGATCTACCGTACCTTTCCGAACTGCAAACTCATATCTCCTCCGGGAATTGAGATATCCATCTAATTTTTGTACACGAACTAGTAAGACCATATCATGACCATTCCTACATTCAACTCAAAATGTGAAATTTTCCTGGGACGTTTCCTTTAAGTTTCGGCTGAAAAGAGGACCTACCACCCGACGGTCGGGTGCATGCCCATGCATGAAGGACACCTGCCTGGTATACCTCACCACGCGCTCGTCGAGATATATACTCGTGACTTTATTTCGTTCAACACTTTTTAGACGTAATTTTAACCGAAGATTTCAATTTTGCAATGAAAATCGGCACTAAGATACTAATTTTTCGACATTTTGAAGCGCGAACATCAAAATCGACCAATTTTAGAGGTTTTTCGTCCATAACATGGTCAAATCTAAAATATTTTCAAAAAAAACTTTATATACATTTTCGTTGTCAGAATAAAATTTTGCACAAAATGAGTGTACCAATGTTTCGATTTGAAAGTTTTCATTTTTCGGGCCCATTTCACTCGAACCTTTCACTCGTAATGGTCAGAAAATCGACTTTAGCATTCCTAACTTTGACCATCGTTTTCAGCGTCCTCTAAACTATCGATAACTTGTTTTGAAGTATAATGAATTTTCGCCATCCGCTGCTTGTTTCATTCAGAGGTTTACAGCATCCCTCCTCACTACAATATCCCCCGTACCTCGTCGGTTCCTCCTTATTCAGATCGTTCATCTCCGTGGGAGACATTCTAGTGATCGTCGGCAATTTGCCTTCAGGATAGTATTTGGGAAGAAGACCACGGAATTCACTGCGAAGGAAGCCGAGGTGCACTGATCTCTCAAAGCAAATATTCAATACCGGAATAAGATAAATGAAAAAAACCTGTAGTCCTCTTCGATCGATGGCTATTGACGGAAGGAAGAATGAAGAGGGGAATCGGTGCCATTCCTTCCCTACGCACACAACCAGCGGATCCTGCACATCACAAATAAGGCACGAGCATACTGTAGGCTACCGTAACTAGGCAGGGTTACTGTAGATATACCACAAGCAATAGGACTTACATTGCGGATAGTAAAGTCGAGTTGGTTCTGAACCTGTGAGAGGTGTTCATTCAGTGATTTGTAGACCTGAAGAGAGTGAAATCATACGTGGGAAATTTGCCGTCCATTATTTAAGATTAATGCCTATCAGGTAAAGGTTTTTATTAGTCATCATCATGGCTTGTAGTAAAATATGGTACCCATAAAACAAAGATTTTGGGAAAAAGGGGAAACCACCCGGCGGTCGGGTCCGTGCCCATGTATGAGTGACATAGTTGCTTATAAGCAAGAACAAAAGGAAGTACCTCCATGGAACCTCCGTAATTTCTGTGTAGTCCATAGGCACGAGAAGCGGAAATGAGAACGAAGATTGCAAGGAGCCAATAACCGGGGGTGGGAAGGTTGAAGTACGACGCGAGGCTGAAGGGAGGACAATGAGCAACAGTCAACATACTAATGGTGGTGATCAGGGTATGTATATATCTCGCAGAGCGAATACACTAACCGATTAAGTGCATCGAGTGAAATGGCTGTGAGCAGGGCTATGAGTGGGTAGACTGGGAACAGAAAACGCTCCTCCTTCAACCACATTATTCGTATTTATCTTCTTTAATTATTCCCTTCTATACCTCTCTACATTGAAACAATGGTAGGGGATACGGTCCTTCGAGATAAACTAACCTTGTGCGGCTGAAGGAAGAATACGAGGAACCAGACGGAGATAGAGAGGTAGAGAAGGGCCAAGGGATGCAGACGACGGTAGAACGGGGCATTCAGGGCTTCAAGGGGTACGGTAGGGTACGGTAGAGGGTATGGTAGGGGATACGGTAGGATTAACTACAGTTATGTCGATAAAATATGTAGAACCGCTGCTGTAATCATTGTTTCAATGTCCATTCACTATGGACATTGAAACAATGATTACAGCAGCTCTTTAATGTCTACAGTACCTTACAGTACCCAGCTACTCACCAATTCCGAGGACTCTCTTGGCACTTTTGGGAGGAGTGAAGAGACGATTGAAGAGAACGATGGAGAGAACAGGAGCCGAGAGCCAGAGAATAGAAGCGATGTTCCAGTTGAGAAGCAGGTTCTTGATGTAGTAACTGAAGGGGGGATGTATCGATACAATATTGACAAGAAGAGATATAAAGAACCAACCAAAAGCATAGAATCGACTCACGTAATGGGTTCTACTCCGTAGAGATCGGGACCGTGCGAGGAGAAGATATTGTAGAGGACTATGTTGAGCGGAGCCTGAAGGGGTTACGTGGTACATCAAAGTACGATAAGCTTCCAGTAATAAAAGAAGAATGAGTGATTCGCACCAAAACTCGCTTTCCGTAGAACCAAGTATCGACGGAGAGAAGAGGAGAAACGATGAGGAGAAGGGCGGTGAGACCGTGAAGGATCATGAGATCGATACGACGACGCAGGAAGTATCTAGAGGGAAGGGGAGGGGTAATTGAGAGGTTGGGGAAGATGAGGCTAGGGAATGAGACTACTGTTGTCCTAACATGTTCATACATGGGCAGCCTTCCCCGCAATATTTTGAGAAACGGGCCTACCAGTGTACGAAATCAAGCATATCAATTGAAATTTTGTAGGAAATATGGGCCTACCAAAGTAAAATTCCAAAGAAATATGGGCCTACCACCCATACTTCCAGTCCATGCCCACGTATGAACCACGTATCTCCGATGTTTCCGTGTAACACAAAATGAAGCTTGCAACGCACGTTTTGCTGGGATCCGCATAGCAGAATGCGGAAATACTCCTAACACATACACAGCAAGTGCTCAACACACTGTGCGCAGCATGGCGGCAAGTGTTGCGCGCGCGCATTTTATTTATTTTCATGTAATTTCTTTTTGTTTCGTTTTTGCCGTTATTATTGTACTAGCTTGCTTTATTTAGGTTGAATAGTCTGCGCGAGATAAGAAGAGGGTATTGCCAACACGTTCGCAGGAAAGCCACGTTGTCGTTCTCTAAGTTTTAGTTCAGGTTGGCTGTAAACTCGAAGTTATCTATTATTGTGAATGCCACAGTGCTTCTAATGAAGACTTCTATGATTAACAATAACTCGGAGAACAAAAGTTCGGTACAGAATATGTGCAAGGGGTAACACATAATGTGTAGAATATCCAACACACATGGTATGCCAGCACACAGTGCGCACGGTTGTAGCACCCAGTCTGCTGGGTATTCGTGCTACACAAGTTACATCATGCGTGTTGCACGGCAACAACGGAGATATTTACAAGTACCCTTGTGTAATTAGGAAAAACTGGCGCAGCCATCCTAACAAGCGTTTTACACTAGGACTCCCAGGTGCAGGCACCCATCCTAACGTCCGATCGGACAATCGCGCCCAGATATGGAAGGGATGGATAGTTTAAGTTGAATAATTGGACATACGAGATTGCAGTGGGAAGACCGAGAAGAGCAGCGAAGGGCCAGCCAACGAGGGAAGACAGACCGATACACAGCACCGAGAGGAACCTGATCAAGGGATAGGGTACGATAGGATATGGTAGTTTAAAGGGTACGGTAGGCAGTGAAGGGGTACTGTAGCAATAGGAGATTACGGTACATTTGGTCAGATAGAAGAGCAGCCATTGCGAGAGTATTGAGACACATGGCGAAGGAGGAGGGGAGGAAGGCAGCACTGAAATAGGGAATGAGAGGGGGAGGGGGGGAGGGGGTACTGTAGGCACTTCGACAGGGTGAAGAGCAGGGCTCTCTTCTAATACCGGGACACGCTTGAAACATAATTGCGAAAAATTTGAAAAAGATGAAGTCTAGTTCTTACATTCAAACAGTAAGGAATGTAAAACGGCATACAAGAGGATACTGTAACTACCATAATCCGCTCACCTTGAAATGAACATTCCCGCGCTGAACATCGAAATGATGAGGTAGAAGCGAGCAATCGATACCCCGAGACGGGAAGCCACAACCTACAATAACCCATGAGATACGGTAATAAAGAGAGGGGGTACGGTACCTTGTAGAGAGTGAAGTCAGCGACCATTGTGAGAGAAGCGAGAACACATCTCATGGTGACGAAGATGGCAATCTTGGAGTGGGGAAGGAGCGATTGGAGGATACGGGCGGGAACGGAGTGCAGCCAGATGTACAACCACGAACTGAAATCATGGGTGGAATTACGAGTGACGCTATTCACTTCATGGCATAAGCTCCGACTAGAGCCAAAAGTCATGGTAATGAAGCCGCACTCCCCATGCCTAATTCTTCTTCCCCTTTTCATTCCTCGTGAAATTCCTCCCCGCGTACGGTCGCCCCCCCCTATTCTCCATCATTCCATGTCAGACTCCAATTCAGCTTCTCATAAATCGTAAGTCAACTTCTACCGTACCCCTCTAAACCGCATATAGTATATATCCGAAATATAAAAGAGAATCAGCCACATCAAAATTCCATAGCTTTTCAAGGAACGTCCTACGGTCCCTACCGTACTCCCCATTCCAGACTGTCCTCATCAGACGAAGCTCCCTCCTCTTCCAAGACATGCTCCTCATCAGTCATCCAACACTCAACTCATCTCAATGCAACTGCATGCTGTCCCATTGGATGTCCTACTAAGGTTCTACTTAATCAGTAATGTGATAATAACTTATTCTGACAACTATGCAAAGCAAAATATTTGCAGGCTAATTGGATAGCCCGTCTTCTCCTTCCCTCCAAGTACTGTATATGCGATATCCACCACAAATAGTTCCCTTTTACCCTCTTCTCTCACTGCATTCCACTTCTCTTCTAACTACATAGCACAACCTCATAAACGTATTCAGCTTTGTCACATACCGTACAGATCTACAGTATACTCAACGGTAAAAGTAGCCTACCGTATAGCGTATACCGGGGAGTATTCCCAAGTCTGCAATCCGTCTCCATACAGAAGTAGATGAAGGGGTTCCCAGTAGTTGAAGGTCTGTAATCCTTCTTTTCCCACTGATTTATTCTATCCTACGGTTACAACTAAAATAACATTCGTAATTCTACTCAATACCGTAACCCTACCGTACTCCTCCCCCAACCAACCTCATCACAATCCGATATTCCCGCCCACAATGCAGCCGATAACCGAAGAGAGAAGAGGAGCTACAAATGGGTTCTTGTTATAATGTTCACGTCCATAGCCAATCACCACTACCGTACTCCACCCCCCATTAGTCTATCATCCCAAAAAGATACCAACCTTGAGTACGGCTCCATCAGTTGGTTGCCAGTCCATATCCAGATCGGATCGAGAGAAGAATAGCTTGGAGACGTGGGGAGTGGGGGGATGGGGTTCCTCCTCGGCCCTTCTCTTCTCCTTGGGGGGAAGGGGGGACGGGGGTCCATTGTCGGTTGAGACTGGACGGTAGCCCCGATTGGTCGACCGACGCAGTAATGAAAGGTTGTTGCGAGCCATTCCCCTCTAGACCAAGACACTCACTTATCGACTGGTCTCGATCGATTAGAACCTAAATGAGCAGGTAATCGATAATACAGTGAAATCAGATACAATAGTCGACTCAACGACTTTCACACAAGTAATTACTACTTGAATAACATATATTTATGCCATAGAAACTCAACAATCAATCAGAATGAACAACAAAAACTGATACTAAAGCCTACCTATCAGAGGATCAATGAAAGAGGACAGGGTAAGGATGGCTAATCTACCGTAATCCCTACTCATCAGTCTCAGGCTTCTTCTTGGCGGGAGCCCGTCGTTGTTCGAATCTCCGATTGTTCCTCTGTCCCCGTTGATCCGTTGTCTTCTGCTGTCCACTTTCTTCCTTCTTCACGTGAACCTACAATGTCACTTATATTATGCAATCGTTTGTACGTTATTAAATAAGCAGTATTGTTAGCTGGAGAGATTATTAGGCATAAAATGGAGTGATCAAATAATGACTTACAGTATACTCGTTAGCCATGCTTCCCAAGGGACCTCCCGACCCTCCGATTGTCTGTGCATTCATCGTCGTTTGCAACTGTAATACATACCGTAATCCTAATTGAACATACCGTATCTCATGCATAACGCCTTGCCATATTGCCCAGAGTAATCATACCCTTTCTAGCCTACTTGAAAAGAACCCCTACCGTATCCCTACAGTACCCCTCCCCGTCCATACCTTCTTCCTCTTGGTATCCTCCCTCACTCCCTCGCCCACCCTACTCTCCTTCCCCTCTTCCTTCTTCTGTCCTGTCTTCAAGAACGTCACTAAATCGGGCATCTTCATTCTCATTCTCTCGTTCTGTCGAAGGAAATCTTCGACAATCTTGCGATCCGAGTCCTGAACAAATCTTGTGTACGTCCTGATCTACACTACCAAAAGGACTAAATCAATACGACACCCTGTTAATGTGTTCTAATCGGAGAAAGCCTGGTAATAGAGAATGACGAAGGGGTAAATACCTCCTTCGATACGGCGACCCTCCAATTGGGATGGAGTGTCTTCTGTAGTTGAACGAGTCTCGCTGCTTCCGCTATCCTGAATATTACCATCATTATTCGAATTGTAAGAAGAGGCCAACTAAATGAGGACTCCTTACAAATTGACCTTATTCTATATTTCTTATCCAGTAAATATTCTAATGAGGGAGGGCTACCCATTAGAGCATTGCGTGAACGTCCATGCCTGACCTCTCTCTCCCATCCATACCATCCCATTATCTCCCCCCCCCCCTCTCATATTCATTCCATCACACACCCAACCAACCTTCCACGACCCCCGAACCAGTTGAGAAGAGGGGGAATATTGCCGTTGAGAGCGAGATAGAATGCGAGAGTAGCGAAGTGTCGAGTGGAATAGAGAAAGTCGAATTGGCACGAGTCAGTTATACGGTCGAATACCGTACACGACAGCTGAATGAGGCTACTGTAATAAGCATGGGTTGCGAATAAGTGAGCTTCTCCAAAACAGGGAGAAACATACGTGGGCACCGAACAGAAGTATGGGTGGCAGGCCCAAATTTCTTAGAAATATAGCTTTAATAGACTCATATTTCCCAGAAAATTTCAATTGGTGGGCTTGACAATTTTAAATTTTGTACATTGGCAGGCCATTTTTCAAAATAATGCTAGGAAGGTTGCCCACGTATGGAGAGAAATGGGCAAATGATAAATTGGCGAACCTTGACAAAGGCCGGGTCATCGGGTTCGTAGAACCAACAGGCCCAATCCATCACGAATTCGTGTTCCCCACGGTCGAGGGCCTTCTGAAGAAGAAGAATGATTGAAGGGTCAGACTAATTGGATAAGGGAGGCACAAGGATGGTCATGATAACGAGTAACTCAGCCAGACCTGCAGCCAAGGGTCAGAGAAGAGTGAGGGTGCATTGACCGGTCGATTGGGTCGTTCGTAGTACACTCTATTCATTCGGTCGTGTTCCTCGGGATTGGCAGTCCGAAGAGTCCCGTCAATCTCGCGAACCACCACCGCACGATCCTGAATATTAGCGATTGTGCTATTTCACGAACTATTGATTGTATAGGACAAACAGAGATGAAAAGAACAAATTTGTTATTAACAATGGCATGCGTGGGCGCTCGAAAGGACAAGAGATGCTACCAAAAAGTGAGAGAGAGATGATATAGATGGGAAATCGATTATGCCGTACTTGGAGGTAGAATTAAAGAGATATGAGACGAACCTGATCCGTAGCGTCGAAAGTGATGTCAGTGAATACGAATCGGGACTGGTCAAAGGCCGCTATTCCCTCATCCTTATCCAGCATCTGCACACTAACTTATTTCGTACATCCCAAAGTAAACCTACCTTAAAGTTGTCCTTCCTCGGTTCCTTGAAGGGAACCGGCTGCAGAAATCGCTTGGCCTCGTCCTTCATTCTCTCCATCGTCTGAAATATTCCCTCGATTCTCACTCAAATACCACCTCCTCACCTTCTCCAATCTCTCGTCCGTCATAAGAGCATAGTGGGCCCTTTGCTGCACAGCCGTTCGTCTACTTCTGAATCACCATCTCAGCATACCCACCCTACATCCTATCAACGGAAGGCTTACCTGAAGACCTTTCCCTTGAGATCCATTCCCGTGAGATCAGCGAGAAGTTTCTGCACAGATTCATCCGTGAATTGCTTCTCGAGACAGACTCCCGAAGAGGAAGAAGACAGGGACGAGTCGACGTCCGCTCTATTTAATATTTAAATACGCTTATTTTACCACTTAGTTCTCCGTTAATACGGGAATAGCTTCAAAAAGATTAAAAGAAGTTGTCAAGCTGTGCTTGTTACACCAACCTCGCTTTGTTGAGCCATGTAGACTGCAATCGACGAAGTGTTGACGAGAATGAGGAAGAGGAAGGGGAAGAAGACTGTTGGAGGAGCAGAGACAAACGGCGAGATGGGATCATGGTCAAAACAACGAGCAGTCTACACGCATGAGCTGGTCTGCAAGGAGAGGGATATCGAGTGGTGACGGGGTAGACACACGAATCAACTGATGGGGCGTGTCTACAAACATTGAAACAACTACTCACCGCTGAAATCAACAACAAAAATTGAAAATTGAAAAATTTGCAGAATTCTGCAGCATGAGCCTTAACTACGGTAGGTTAGTATTTTCGTGGCAAATGGGTCAAAGTCATAACGTTCCGACTACCGTATACTAATTAATTTCCCATGTTTTTCCCATATCATGTTTTGGTTTACTTTAAATTAAAAAAGTAATGTTTTTAATTCGACGCAAGATCAAATAGTAAGTAAATTAGTGTCATAAGGCCGAACAAAGCATAGTAGACAGAGATAAAGCGTTGTACCGATAAGGAAAGCGAGTCGCTTTCCACATGAAATCAGACGCAGTCGTGTGGCGCTCAGCCTCCTCGCAGAACCATCACTCGGGTTCGTCTCAATATCTTACTTTATGTTTATTATACTGGAAAATCTGGTGCTTTACATTTATCATTTTCTCATCTATAACTGTAGATATTTCGAATCCATGTATATATATGGTATTCCGGGGCTAGTAGTAAGCTAGCGAACTGGCTACTAGTTAACTCGCGAGTTAACTACTAGCCAGTTGACTAGTAAACTTCTAGCCAGCTCGCTAGCTAGCTAGTGGCCACGGGGTCCGCTCACTAGTTTACTACTGGCCCATTCTTTCCTCCCCTCCCCGTTGTCTTGCGATGCAGAATGGAAACTACAGATCCGTTTATTCTCTTCTGATTGCTAATTAAAAATTATCTTTAGCAGAGAGCTTATTGGCTTAAAGCCTATTCACGTGAACCATTCACAGGTAAAGGGAGAACGGTATGGCGAGGTTTAAAATTCGGGTACTGTGACAAATAACCATATCTGACTATAGGTATCTATGCAACGCAATCTGTAAGGTGATCTCTCAATAGGTCAAGCAAAGGAAGGGAAAGAGGGGGATAGTTCTACGGGAAGGGCTTCTTCGGCTTCCTCTTCCTCTCAGATCGCTTCGGTACTTCTTTCTGGGGAGGAGCAGGTGGGAGGAGTACAGTCGACGTCCCGGCTTCAACTGCTCCTCTGAAATTTTAATGGATAATGCGTAGCTTAGCGAACCATATTTTGGATGCTATCAACGCTATGGGGGGAAGCGGGAGATAACCTTCCTCCCCTTTAAAGGGACTTGGCAGTGATTTTCAAGTGAAGCTTATATGAAAGATTTTGCCGTAATAAGTATAAAAACAAAAGGAAAAATAATAAAAATTAATGGTATTCACGAAATTATTTTTTGAAATTTCGCCCAACGACGATGCTACTGTGTTTAGCGAAAGGAATTAAGCCAAAAGCGACATTCTTCTCAACGACGGAAGCCCGGAACGAAAAAATAAAACATGCGTTTTTCGAGTTTTTTCTTCGATTTTTCTATTGTCACTATGTTTTTCCTCACATTTTGACACCTTAGAAGAATTTTTGTCGAATTTTAAAACTTTTGGTTAGAGGCTGCTTCCTCCCTTTAATAACTCTTCTTCTCTCCCCTGCCCCCTCTTCTCTCCTTCCCCCAACGTGATAAATCATATTAATTTGTGAATTCCCAAAACGACAACCCAGCATTTTTTCCCCGTTTCAGGTAACATGGTTATATTCTGATTCCGGCTGGCCCTTTTACACTACAGTACGCCGGAAACTAACCTGATCGACGAAGAAGACGTGCTACGAGCACTTTGCCGAGCTCAAGGACAAGCTGCGGGCAAGGAACAAGAAAATAGTTCTCTTGTAGTCGTTGACCTCCTGCAATGGTACACGGTTAAAGTAGCAGCAAATATTAAAGAGAAGATGAACAAAACGCGTTATGTCTTGATACTTCTTCAATTATAAACCATTATAGCCATTTTTGTTAGTTAGAAATTTTCCGGAACCTAATCTAAAAAGTCTAATCTTGTGCGAGAGAGTGGGCATGAAACCTCGGACAAATCAGCCCTCGAGTGCGAAGACGTTCAGCAAGACGAAACTCGTCTTCTCAGGAGCCAGCGAGATACGATGAAGCCGGAAATCAAAAGGATATAATGGCTGACAATCGATACGTCACTATCCCACAGCACAACCGAACCAGAACATAAAACTCTCACCAAATGAGTAGTACTCTCTGTCCTGACCGTCGCTGCACCCTCCACTTTGCTGGTAGACGACGTGGATGCCTGGCAGAACCAATTCCAAGAGGCCGGTGGGGTCATCCGGTTATGCATTTAGGCTATATTAATGTCTTCATCTCTTTGCTACAAATGAGAATTACCGTAAGCAACCGGCAAA
This sequence comes from Micoletzkya japonica, assembly GCA_900490955.1. Taxonomy (NCBI): domain Eukaryota; kingdom Metazoa; phylum Nematoda; class Chromadorea; order Rhabditida; family Diplogasteridae; genus Micoletzkya; species Micoletzkya japonica. The sequence continues at coordinate 257,763 of LS901484.1, read as the reverse complement.
TCATCTATAGTAATCACACCTACACTTTCAACCCTATATCGCAACTCTTGCCCAAACCACGTCAGAATAAGGTATATTTCATAAACTCCAAGTGAATTACTTACCAAAGGCGAAGTCGTCTGCGTCTCCTCGCGTCGCTCTTACAGCTAGACAAATAACCGAGCGTGACGAGATCGATACGGTAACTATCGTACATCTACAATCATGGGAATTGCCTTGCCATTACAAATTATTTTCAGTAGTACCACTTCCAAAATGAGCAAATGTTAGAAGGAAAATAGCAACATACCACCAGCCGCCCGATCCGCTACTCGATAAAGGCCCAGCTGCTACCAACTGGCCATCTGAAAAAAAACTGAAACTGACTAAGCACTTAATAAGCAAGTTCACAGTTCCAACAATCACGAACTTCGGGTGAATTACGCTCATTTGGATATAACTGCGAAAACCCCAGCGTGCAATGCCGCAAAATACTATTTGCTAGCAAAATACAAAGGAACTAAGCGTAAAGAACGTCTAAAACAACTCTAAACAAGGGAGGACGCGAAAATGCGAAATTCAAATATAATGAAACGCGCACTCATACTAAACGCGCCTTAACTTGCGCGCTTCGAGTGACTACCGTAATCCTGGCTATTAGTTAACTAGCGTCGGCTCGGCCAGTGCCTGGCTAGTCTGTCTGGCTACTAGTTAACTAGTCTTTGTTACTCTCGCTGGGGTTGGCTACTAACTTACTAGCCAAAGCGCGCTAGTTAACTAGCAGCCTCCATTTGGGCTAGTTAACTAGTGGCAAACCGCTAGTTTACTAGTGGCAAACCCCATTTCGCTAGCTTACTACTAGCCCATGAATACCAGAGATATACAAGACCATCGTGTTTCAAGATCGTAAGGTGTCGTCAACCTCTCGTTTTTCTCTCACCCACAAATCGCCACTCGCTTCCCCTCCTCCTTCGTAAGTTCTTATCTAGTACTTAACTATAATCAGACTCCCGCATGATTGTGTAGCTCTAGGTACTAAGTCTCACTTCCACGGCCAATTTCAGTATCGAACTCGCGTTATTGTCAATTCTGCAAGGATCGCTTCCGACTTGGGATGAGAGACTCCCTCTCGTTGAGAGCATCGCGTCCTTCTCGGTTCCAGCGAAGAAGAAAATCGTCAATTTCATTGAATCGACGGTTGGATTGGCTGATCGGAATTGATCGGAGTCGGAATTGTTCCATTCAGGGTGGGGCGGCCCAATCGGCGATAGAGAACAATGCGTGTAAAGCATTTCAATGCTCGCCAGCTGAATTCGGAGAGGTTCTTAGAAGGGCCGACGGAGTGAACAAGTTGATACAACACTGGAAGGCTAGTCACATTGGGGCTAACTCCTCTAGTTCACTGACAAGTTAATGATTGCGGTACAGAATATACTTGGTACCGTACTCCTTCAGGTCCTTCTACTCGACATCATTCCCACTCTCGAGAGCATACTGTATCCGCTACAGGTACCGTACTCCCTTTCCTTCCCATCAACCGGCTTTTGTCCCTCCAGAGTGTCTTTTCCCACTTCACCATCCGTCGCACACTCCTTCGTTCCTTCCGTGACCGTGTTCTCATCAAAGTCTTCTCCGTCGTCCCTTCTCGCATTCCCAAATTAGAACATCTCGTCTTCATTGTTTATTTCGAGACTTATGACACGAGTGAGGAGTTTGAGACATTTCGTAAGCAGAGTAGTACCATAACGGGAAGGAATTCACATACTTTGTCCATCCACGTATCTCGAGACTAACTTGTATCTATTCTCTGTAGAACAACGACTTACTACTGTGTACACATCTTTTATTGTCATGTCATGCATGTTAATATTCAACGAGTAAAGCCTGAGTATTCGCTCTAACAAGATAAGGGAGATCAATCGGGGGAATAGTGTGATGGAGGAGGGAAGGCAAGAGAGGCAAGTGAAGGGTTGCGGAATAAGCGGGAGCACAAATCAGAGACAAACAAAGGAAACCTCTTCCTTGATACAGATCGAGCACTCCACGCGACAACAGTAGATAAATTTACAGTTACACTTCTCTTCTTTTTTTCGGACTACACGTTTGAAGCCTCGATTACAGCACATCTGCAAGTGGTAATCTTGGGCTGATCTTTGATCTTCCGATCTAGATTCTCCGACTTACTAATTGACACCCATCCATGGCTGCACTCGTGTTATTGCAATCCCTTCCCCTCGTCCCGAATATTCCCTTTCCCTCGTCTCTATCACAGTAATCTGGAGACTTTTCCACGTAAACCTTCAACAGGTTATACTGTAGACCATAGGCTTACGGTAAAAAGTAATTATAATCAATGAGACTAGTACAAGGCCTTACGAGATCGACATGAGTGTGTCTCTTGAGATGGTTGTGTTTGAGTGCAATGCGAGTGTTATTCTCGTCGTCCCTATCTACGAATACTTCCGTCGCTCCATCGAACTTCTCTCGCATTGTCTCGCCCACTTCTCTGTAGATAATATTTCTTTCTATGCCACCTAGACCACCATTCAAAGGGGTCATAGTATATTGTCGATCTGCGCATTCAAATTTGCGTTCCGACGGTAATGATTCCGTCTTCCGTTGGTTACTTGCACTTCTGGCTGTGCACTCATGCTAAATAACGCAAGGCCAATTAAGAATGCGCGGAACGAAAATTTGAATACGAGGACCGACAATACCTGAATGAAGGCAGTGCATTCCAACACGTCTTCACCTCGCAACTCCCACTCATCCCATGGCATTTGCACTCCCTTCGCAGGTTGTTTTGCAGAACCTATGCATTTCACACATTAAATAATAAAATAATAATGTTTTAATATAGAAAGGTACAAACTAATATGCCAATAATAAAGCTTTTCCTGACCTCTCGTCCCGCTCTGTTATTGTGAAGATTGAGAACAGTCTGTTCTGTCCTCTTCTTTCCTTTCTCAGCCGAATCAACGAATTCGCTAAAATGTTAAAAAATGAAACTTTTAAATTAATGAGCACTAATTGTTGTCGCCTCATGAAGCTCACCGCGAGACGCCAATTCCATAGCGAACGTTATCCGAACATCCCTCATACTCGAACACACGATTCAGCTGCAAAACACGGTGTCTGATTTGTGCACAATATAGTATTATTGACGAGCGTTCCGCCAGTAAACTCATTTCTACTTTGTCTTGACTCTCTTCCACTATACTAGTTTTGTTCTGTCAGTCGTTACGACTGACAGAACAAAACTAGTATAGTGGAATAAAGAGATCCGTCAGTTCATCATTCCGAATTTCAGGCAAGCAAGTGTGCAAAAGTGAGAGAATTATATAGACGCATTTTGGAATCAAAGAAACTGACGGACCGGTTTATTCTACTATATTATATTGAATAATTCAGTGTAATGTCATTGTCAGCGGGCAATATTTGATGGTTGAAAGGTAAAGAAACCTCAGTGACGGCCTGTCGTTCCACTTGTCTCTTCTTCCCTTGAGTATTGTCGCATCCACACAGATCACTTAGTCCTCGGGAACAGTCCTTTGTTACTTTGTAAGCAACACCTGAATGGGACATACAAACGCTCTCATATATATATATATATATATATATATATATATATATATATATATATATATATATATATATATATATATATATATATATATATATATATATATATATATATATATATATATATATATATATAACCATAATAGTCCCAATAATATGGTCATAGTAGAGGGAATAAATATAAATCACGGATTCATTATACGCCATGCTATTATGCTGTATGATTCGGTGGGAGAGTGCGGAAGTGTGGGAATGGAGTGTGATGGAGTGATTGGGGGATAAGAGAGATTGAGGGGGGGGGGGGGGGAGAGGTAAAGAGAGAGACGAACCCGCAGCTGAGAGAGCGTGCACGAAGGCAGCCTCTCGCGTTCCTCCCTGCGTCAATTCATTCATTAATCAATCGATGACTCATCCCCTCGGGAACCTTCCATTTATTGTTAGTCTACGGTTACCATTCCAAAGAAGATCTCTATCATAATCAACCGACGGTCTCGAGGATTCCACTATATTTAAACACGAGCAATAGTATAATAGATATAGAATATATAGATACAACAAAGATCTCCCTTCCCCTTACCAACAGCCCTTTTCCTCCTCCTTCCGCTGTTTCCAGAAGAGTGCAATTCCATCTGTAATTCTCCCATCTGCTTCACATTACTCTTTCTTCCCTTTCCCCATCCCCTTCCCTCCTACCGTATCCCTCCCCAATTAACTACCGTATTCCCTACCGTAACCCGTCACTTACCGTCTCTTCCTAAACTGATATTGGCACTCTGAATAGGCTGCCAGAGCGCCTCCGGCAATGGAAGGGATCACTTGTGGGTTACGACGGCAGAATCTGAAGAGATTCAATAATACATGTACACATTCATTCCACAGTGTTCTGCCAACAGTCAAAATATTAAGCGAACGAGATGCTCCAGTAGGAACTCTCGCACGGAAAACACCATATTCCAAGTATTTTGGCTCGTTCGCTTAACATTTAGGACACTGTGATTCAAGTACAATTTTACTATTTACGAAGGGATAGGAAATGCTACTTTAAACTGATGTTTCGCTCTGGAAGAGACTACAGGTGATATAATGATGAAAATGGTGAATCTAGCACATGTTCTAGGCAAGAGATAAAAGAAAGTTGGCTGATTGAGTGAATGTCCCCCCCCCTCCTCCACTTGAACGTACCTCTGTTGTTTCCTCGACAATCCCTTCAGTTCCTTGCAAGCTGTCCGATTCGCCGTTTGATCCCTCCACGTAACGAGACTCCCTGATCTGAATAAACAATCGCAAAAGATCAAAGATCAAGTTTGGACTGACAGCCAACTGAGTCCTTGCGGTCGAACGTATGTGAAGAGAAGAACGAAGATGAAGACGCACTTCATGGGAGATGACTGACTATCGATCGAGGGATGAAAGCATCGAATAGACTATTGGATGGAGAGGGCAGACACCAAGGAGAAGATCCCCTAATTTATTGCTCTTCTCACCCTCCACACGATGATACACACTCGGGCGTGTGAGAGGCCCTGAGGACACAACAGGGGAGATAGGGGGTAAGGGTAGGGGAGTAGGGGAGTAGGGGGCAATAGGGGTGGTGGGGGGCGGGGGATACAAGGGAGACGCAGCCAGATGTAGCATCTCTCACTCGTAAATTCGGTCGTAAAGACGCACTGGAACACATGTGGTCTGTGTCTTGTCTCGCAGTCTCTTCCAGTCCCCTTTTATCTCTCTCTTTGTTCCTAGATCTCCAATTATTCTCACTCCATCACACGCCGCATTCTCCTCTTTCTCTTCTTTCCATCACCTATCCTTCTCGTCAATTCGCCGTTCGACTCATTTGTTACCGTAAGCCATCTTCGTACTTTTCTAAATCATCTTCACAATTTTTCTCATATTAAGATCTCAAGTTATGTTTGGCTAGGTAAAATGCGCCTAAATTTTAGTTATTCTCAACGAATATAGTTGATTGGGATGCATCATGTCCCCCTCGAAGTGCACAATTGAACACTCCATAATAGACGATGATAAGATTGTTTCTCGTAGAATCTCTTCATTGATCCATAATCATCCCCGTATTCATTTCACCCCACCCTATTCCCTCATAACTCTCTCTCTCTCTACCCTCTCCCTCCCATCTTATCCACCTCCACCCTTCTCACCCTTACCCTTCACCATGGCAACGGGAGTGCTTCAGTTGACCCTATCCCCATCCATGCGGTATTCCCTCCTTTCCCTCCCCCTCCCCCTCCTTCTCTCTCCCCTTGTATCTTCCCTTACCTGTTATCACTGTACATCTCCATTATCTTCCGATACTCCAAAGGAAGGACAGGACTCGCTCAAGTATCTTTAAGCTTCACAATTTATTGTGTACCAAAATATTTTACATTAGTGATGTTGTTTTAACATTTAAAAATGAAAACACAATACATAAGCTCAAAATATACAGTTACAGGTATTTGTATTTTATTTATAGGTAATCTTGATGGACCTTATTATTACAGAGAGCTACTGTACTCTGCGTACAACGTTCCCCCCGTCGATGAATTGTGTGCAGTGAGTGAAGACATCGAATTCAAGACGGTCGAGTCAGTGGGATGCGACGATAACTGTGTCAAGATTGTAGTGTCACAAGAGTGTAAGTATTCTGCAGCCTGATATTCACGGAGATCTTTCATAACAGCAAGTGGTAAATTACCACTGGTAATACATACAAGAAGTATATAGTATTATGAAACTATTCTCTTTAGAATAGGGTTCTCTTTTTGACTTTTTTCCATGGTTTTGTTTCAGTTTTCATGCTCTGCAGGTATTTATAGAAGTCTGAAACATATCTGAGAAAAAGCGTCAAAAAGAGAACCCTACTTTAGAAAAGAGTACTTGCTGGCTAGCACAGAATTCCCACCAAAAGGGGAAGTGTCTAATAGCGAATTGGCAACTAATTTTGAATTTACTCCACAAAGGCTGCATGAATCTTCACCAAATTTTGGTAGCTCTTTCTACTGATGAGGAGGAGCTTACGTTTTTAAACTGGCGAATTTTGACTCATTTTTGTGGACGCAGTGACGATAGATCACAGTGGAAACCGCCATTCGCTAATCGAACGCTAGGAATGCTGTGCTAGATAAACTTTTTTCAATCGCACCTCTATCTCAGTATACCATTGATGTTTTCTGATCCACCCTAAACGAGATTAAGTTGCCCAGTCAACGGCTCTCAGCCAATTCGTCCTGTTTTTCACTAAATTTCGCAAAACCTAACAGGTACTGGTTGAGTAAGCATTAGCTGCATTCAGCCACATCCCTCGTTCTCCGCGGGTGTCAGTCTACCCTCTTCGCCTCTGGCTTCTCCCTCTCCTCAGATGGATCGTGTTCCTCCCAATCCACTCCCTCCATCTGTACTTGTAACGATGACGATCTGTGCAACTCCTCTCCCCTCTCCTCTTCCTCGCTTCTCCTTCTCATCCCTCTCATACTCATCTCTCTTCTCTGACGTCATCACGTCTCTAATTCGATCTCATCCATTAAATAATTCTATTTATCCCTGCCATCTCATACGGTAACTCATCTCGGTGCTTGTTAGATTATCACATTCCGATGAAGGCTTTCAATTCATGTTGCAGAGAGCAATACTAATTATTCTGTAGACACATGATGAGTATTTGTCACTTTTAAAGATACCCGGGAAGTCGCTTCCTCGGTCTGCATTGGATGTAGAGCAAGAAGTGAATGAAGGGAAGGGAAGTGCATGTTATGAAGTGGCCCTAGAGAAGGGTGTGAAGTGGGTATGGTAGTGAGTGAGTGATAGTACAGTACTCCACACCCCCCATTCTCTCATCACCCTCTCAACCCTACACCCCCTCCCCACTTACCCCTCCCTATCCCTATCACCTCCTTCTTCCCTCCTTTCACTGTCCCTATTCCCATGTCCCTTCTCCTTCTCATTCTCCTATCTCCCTTAGTGGAAGCTTCATCCCAATCAACAGATGAGAATCTGCCAGAGGTAAGACCTCACGAATGGTCAGCGCACTGTTCTTATTTTAACTTTACCATATTCCTGTGGTACAGTAATCCATGAGATACGGTATTTACCGTAACCATTGAGGTGGTGGAACTGCCCGTTAGTCGTTATCCTGATCCGAAATGTGCGTATTCCGTCCATCGTGGAAACAGGACGGGTCCTGTCGTTCAACAGTAAGCATTCTTATTTTCCTTCGCTTGCTTGGTAAGGAGGACTATCTTATGATCTATAGTAAATATCTGAGTGGTCATTCTTTAATTGGAACGATTGAGTGAGATTCGAGTGGGCGAGCCCCTGTTCCATTCGTGGAAGTGTTCGTATGGAATAAGAGACTCTCCCCTCTACTGTCTCATGGTCAACAAGTGCACTGTGACTGATCGCAAGGAATCGACTAGAAAGGTAACTAGAAAGAAAAGTATGGCTTATGTCCATTGTGAAAGGGGTATAGAACGAAAATGAAATGGCAAGAGTTGTGCAGATAAAACACGACGTTTTATCAGTCCGCGTTCCGAAATTCCGAATGTCTCTGCGTCTCTCAACTTTCCATGCTCTCTAGCCTCCACTCTCTTAATTTGCATACGAATCTATTCTACGCAGCAAGACGTTGTGGATAAAATAAAGGGGGAAAGTACCTATGGCATCCAGTCCTTCCTCAAGTATTAGTAACTAGAACGGAGAGTTCGATGAACAGGACAAAGTGAGAGAAAAGAGGGTAAAAGAGTGGGGGTTTGAACTGCGAAAGTAGCACTCTTTCCATACAGGTCAACTCTACATTCACTTTCTTTTCCTTTCTAACCACCTATCTTTGCTTGCTATAGATTTGCTGAAGCTTATAATTTTATTTAGTTGCAATAAGCATTATGACCCATTTCTTTCCCTCTATTTTGCATCTTTTTCATTTCCGAAAATTAAAGCATACACATTCCGAGCTAATTTTGATCTCTCTCCTCTTCACAGTTTTCGTCTTGCCTTCCTTGTTCTGTACACAAGATCTTTGAGGCAGTGTTTGGCATGGACTGGGGTGAGAAGAGGGTGAGATGGTGGGGGAGAGAGAGAGTTACGAGGTATCCAGACAGAGAGGGAAGGAGGTGTTAGTGACCGCCGTATGCTTGTTGTGTGGACACGTAAGATGGACAAAGCATGGGGAAAGGTAAACAAAGGAGAGAATAACGAGATGAAGACAAGAGAGAACTTGGAATTCATCTATACATTAATCTTCAATCTTAGGCATCACGAAGAAAATAAGTAAATACTTTTGCTTTCGGTACTTTGATGACAAAGCCGTATTAAACGATCCTGGGTAATATTGCTCTTATAATCTGCGTGAAACATAACCAAACATGTGTCAATAGAGCTACCCTACACCATGCAATAAATGTTAAGTGAACGAGCCAAAATATTTGGGTACTATGCTTTCCATTCGAGAGCTCCTCCCGAAATCAAGGTGATTTTTTGGCATCTCGTTCCCTTAACATTTGCACTGTGGTCAGAACATTGTGCCTACCCTTCTCCCACCTAAGTCTTTTCGTTGAGATCGAGATAATCGACGAATTCGGGTGTTCCCTCTTTCCATCCATCCTTCCCCATGTCGCCTACGATGACGATCTCTCAGCGGGAATAGGATTGAATGCTTTCTCTCTCGACGTCGACCATGTATGTTTCACTAAGCATTCAGATATTTCAACACATTTTCACATTCACATTTCATTTTTTTTGCTTCTCTTTACGGACTTCGTGGCTATTTTATTATTGCGAAAGAGTCCCGTCAGTTCCCGTGATAGATACTATCCAGTAGATAGGAATGACGACAACAGACGGAACAATTTCCTGAATCGAACGAAAATGAGTTGAAAGTAAGGCATTGCAGACAGCGGTGTTCTTCGAGTGCAATATCAAGATGCTTCTCAAACTGAACGGAATCTGTCGTCGTCCCTCTTGCAAACCACTCAATCTCTTCCAACGTGGATCCGATCAGAGATGACTCCAATGCACACTATCCATTCCATTCCATTCCATTCCATTCCGTTCCCCCCTTCTCAGTCCCCATCCATAGTCTCCTCTATACTATACTATAGGTATTCCTTGCAGTCATCTCATCATCGTACATCTGTATCTACTATTAGTCAACCACTCATTTCATACTCCTCATTGCTAGCAAGATTCTCGCTCCTCTTTCAGTTCATATCCCATTTTGTCTCGATGAAACGGGTAGTAAGTCCACGAGTAAAGTGTTCCCATGTACACAAATCAACGCCCGAGGGCAAGAAGTGAGTATGCTCTCGAGAGATCATAGCTTCTTGTGCCCCTCTGCCCCCGCTCTCTTTAACTCTTCCCCCTCCCTCTCCCCCTCCCTCTCTCTCTCCCTCTGAGACAGGAAGTGGTATCGGGAGCTTGACTGGTCTACTGCAAATATGTGATGTAGTATAAGAGAGGTCGTCCCTCGATTCCTCCACCCACTGTCCTCCCTTCTCCTCTCCTCTCCTCTCCTCCTCTCCTCTTCCCTCCATTCGTCATGAACTTCGCCCTCCTCGCCCTTCTTCCCCTCATCGCCGCCTACTGCCCCACCTGCCAACAACAACAGCCCCAGGGTATTCCTTAATCCTTACCTTATCCTTATCCTTAGTCATTAGTCCTTAACCTTACCCTTAGTCGTCTCCTTAGCCTTCTCCTACCGTACCCTACCGTAACCTTCGCAGCGGCTGCTCCCGTAGCGATGGACATGTCGAATGCAGCGGAGTTGGGAGCTCAGTTGGGACGTCAACTGGCGGAGAGACTACGATTCATGTCTTTCCCTGCGGGAGCCGCGCCCGTTCAACAGCAACAACAGGTATACGGTAGTCTATCTCCAATTCAAGTAGGAACACTTATGTTTCAAACACTTTATAGGATAAAACAGACCACATTCGGAATACATCGCTGCCCTATAACTCATTAGTCCCTCTAACTATTCTTGACATACAGTACTCCCTTGTAATTACCGTACCCTTGCAGCAAATGGTGGCATCCCCCGTTGCCTCTTCCGTTCCCCTCGCCTCCCCCCAGTTCCCGATGGTCCGTCCCATGCCCCAGCAGGTACCGTAACCCTCTTATCGTATCACCTCTACCGTATCCTTCTACCGTAACCCGTCACTACCGTATCCTCCTTAAGGTCCTGCTCCCCAAGGGAGGATGCCCCTACTGCCGGGGAAACCGAGGATAAGTATGACGGGTTGACAGATGTGTATGTGTACATAAGTATTCGAGTATTCGCTATTATTTGTCGAGATAAATTATTCTAAATTAAGAGAGTGTGTTCAATCAAGTGTATGGGTAGACTAGACTTTGGTTGTTGTCATCTCATTCCTATGATGGAACATTCCCTGTTCTTCCCTCTATTCCCTCAGATAATCCCCTAATCCTCTTGCCTCTAACCATCATCACAGTACATCAATCTGCCATCTTTCCTTCACTACCGGTCTATTCCAGTCTCCTGAACATGTCCACGTATATTCCTTTCTGATTACTGTAATTTTCCAGCAGCCTAGAAAATTCATTGTTCACTAAAACATTCCTCGTTGCGAAAACTTATTTGCATTCAAACATTGTTTGGTTGCTCCAGCTAAATTCATTCACCCCACAACCCCCCATGACATACAGTAATCCAATGACCTGACAATGGGCAGCGCATGGGAATGGTGCCAGAAGCAATAGGGCGCGAATCGCTGCATCGCGTCCCGTTTTTGAATATAGCTATCTATTATGAACGCATCATTCCTTATAACCTAGTTATTTGTGTCTCGTAGGGGGAAGGGATAATCGAGTCCTGAGGTAGGGGAGGGCAGGGGAGGCCTCATTTCCATGCGCACTTTGAGCGCGCTCGGCCATCACCGATCAAGAATGCCTTGAAATGAATGAAGGAGCGCGCTCAAAGCGCGCATGGAAATGAGGCCTCCCCTGCCCTCCCCTGCCTTTTGACTCGATTATCCTTTAGATCTATGTCGAAGATTAACACGGAAGGAAAGATAACGGGAGAATTTCATTTAAAAGCAAGGTTTACTTTGCATTGCTTTATCCCAACTGTAGTCCTCTAATCAAACTGTGTAATTTGATAATTTGCAGCCATATAAGTTCACACAAGTCATAGCATCCTTCACGCAAAGTGGCTTACAGTGCTCATTGACTGGTAAACATAATGCAAATCGAGCAAGAGTAAGATGATTTTAACGTTGTCTTTGTTGGACTGATGATCGGATAGGCCTATAACGGGAAATAACTTTTTAAAATTATTTATAATTATATTTATAATTATATTTTATATTTATAATTATATTTTAAAATTATAGGAAATTATTGGGCTTATTTCTTGATTCCAGTCGGTCAAGAAATGGCTTTTCAAAGATGACAAGAACAAATTGAGAGAAGATGAGTGTCGATTTAAGAGAGACTTTCGTTATGGAATGAGCATGTGTGAATAGGGGGCGGACACGGATGCAAAAGTTGTTTTGATTTTCATGCAAAAATTAGCCTTAGACCAGTTTTTCACGTAGAATCGGAATATCCATATATCGAATCCGGAAAAAATTTGCATAACGAGTTATGATAAACTTACTGTAGAAGCTTAAGCGCGCATATCTTTCTTCATTTTGTAGATAGACTCAGAATCAAAACATGATTTTGATTCTTTTATAAAGCTCAACAACATATCTGAAAACTAGAAAATTTGAATAAATATTTCACTCGATTTTGCTATTTTGAAGATTTCAAACGCTTAATTTGCATATTAGCAGAAGAGAGTATAAACTTTTCTCAGCAGATTCTGAAAGAGCATAAAAAACTACCCAAGATGAAGTGCCTCAACAGTTGAAAATTTTGGCCTGTTTTGAGATCTATGGCTCTAAGTAGAGTTGGATCTGTAGCACTCACTGAGCAAAAGTGGTGTTTAGGTGATCAAAGCGACCCATCTTTTGTTCTATGCTGTCTTACGTGTTCCTAGTGATTTCCTTAACATTTCTGATGACAATTATTACATCTAGGCGATACTACCTTACTCAACTTACCAGGTATGGCAACTCTAAGTGGTAGTCAAGAACCTTCCGGAAGAAGATGGTTTAGAGATGTAAATTTGAGCCCAATTTTTCCCATGAATATTTTAAAGTACGGATTACAAAACTGCGGTTCCAGAATTCTTATATGAGTTCGTTCTTTTGGTATACGCCTCGTCAAAGGTAAGGTAATCGCAGACGTCGGTACTGCAATTCGCTTAGCTCGTTATTCTGTGGTGCAGAACTATACGAATCTAATATTTTGACGCTACAATATTTTTTTTGTTTTGTTGATGCCAATTTTCTTCGTTTAACATCATATATGAAAAGCGAGCTTCGAAATATAGAAGACATAAAATATTGGCGAATTTTCGGGATGCAGACATTTCCGCGCAATCTTACTGGAGACGTTTGGTCATCATCTGATGGCTCATATTTGCAGAGAATTCTGGAACCGTAGTTTTGTGATCCGCACTTTAAAATATTCATGGGAAAAATTGGGCTCAAATTTACATCTCTAAACCATCTTCTTCCGGAAGGTTCTTGACTACCACTTAGAGTTGCCATACCTGGTAAGTTGAGTAAGGTAGTATCGCCTAGATGTAATAATTGTCATCAGAAATGTTAAGGAAATCACTAGGAACACGTAAGACAGCATAGAACAAAAGATGAGTCGCTTTGATCACCTAAACACCACTTTTGCTCAGTGAGCGCTATAGATCCAACTCTACTTAGAGCCATAGATCTCAAAAGAGGCTAAAATTTTCAACTGTTGAAGCACTTCATCTTGGGTAGTTTTTTATGCTCTTTCAGAATCTGCTGAGAAAAGTTTATACTCTCTTCTGCTAATATGCAAATTAAGATCGAGTGAAATATTTATTCAAATTTTCTAGTTTTCAGATATGTTGTTGAGCTTTATAAAAGAATCAAAATCATGTTTTGATTCTGAGTCTATCTACAAAATGAAGAAAGATATGCGCTCTTAAACTTCTACAGTAAGTTTATCATAACTCGTTATGCAAATTTTTTCCGGATTCGATATATGGATATTCGGATTCTACGTGAAAAACTGGTCTAGGGCTAATTTTTGCATGAAAATCAGAACAACTTTTGCATCCGTGTCCGCCTGTGATAACGTGTTGCGGAGAACCTCTCTTAAAGGGACATGGAAGCGAGAAATTTTTTGAAACCGAAAGTGGTTATACTTGTAAAATATGTTTCTTAGACGATAATAAACATAATAGCCTTTGAAAAATATTTTTAAGAAATTTCTGGAGCGATAAATATTTATTTGTTCCGGGAATAGCTCGATGCCATTTGCCTCGTTACTATGCGCTAAACGCAGTAAGACTGCGCCTTGGCTGGGAAACGATTTTAAGATATCTCGCGAAGTAGAAATTTTTGTGCACTCTGATTTTGGTTTTTATATTATTTAGGCGATAAACTTTCATATGAAAGCCAATCTTTTTTGGCTTCCATGTCCCTTTAAGTGACACTGAACTGGATGAACAAAATGACCTGACAATGGGTAGCGCATGGGAATGTTGCCAGAAGGAAAAGGGCGCGAGTCGAGGGATCGCGTCCCGTTTTTGAATGTAGCTATTGGCCTCATTCCACGACGTTTTACCAGTCCGTGTTCCGAAATTCCGAATGTCTCTGCGTCTCTCTAATTTCCATGCTCTCTCGCCTACACTCTCTTAATTTGCATTCGACTCTATTCTATGCAGCAGGACGTAGTGTCATTCCTTATAGCCCTATTATTTGTGTATTTGTGTCTCATATTACCTCCTCTCATTGTTAGAAATTACCTTAATGGTTTGCGTTTCTAAATAAATCCATACTTAATAGATCCATGCCGGAGATTAACGCGGAAGGAAAGATAACAGGAGAATTTCATTTAAAAGTAAGGTTTACTTTGCATTGCTTTATCCCAACTGTAGTCTCCTAATCAAACTGTGTAATTTGATAATTTGCAGCCATATAAGTTCACACAAGTCATAGCATCCTTCACGCAAAGTGGCTTACAGTGCTCATTGACTGGTAAACATAATGCAAATCGAGCAAGAGTAAGATGATTTTAACGTTGTCTTTGTTGGACTGATGATCGGATAGGCCTATAACGGGAAATAACATTCTACCTAATGATACTGATTCGACGTTCATTTTCTTCGGTTTACTTTCCTCTATAAATCAAATGGGTCGCTTTTTCTCGAATATAATTTAAGATTCTTGACCCTTCGATACTGAACGAATCAGCACATCGATATCTGTTCTGGGAAGGCTAAAGCATAAATTATGTTATGTAGGTGAACATATGTCTCCGTGCTCGTAATCTCTCTTCACCTTGGAAGTGTAACTGCAATGTCGACATACACAATGTTCTAAATGTTAAGCGAACGAACCAAAATGCTTAGGATACGGTGTTTTCCGTGCGAGAGTTCCTATCGAAATCAGGACTATTTTTCGTCGTCTCGTTCGCTTAACATTTTCACTGTTGTCAGAACACTGTGCATAATTGTCTGCTATGGTGACGAATCGGAGAGGTGAACTCTTTACTTACGTTGCAAAACATCGCAAAAGTGATTAATTCAAATTCGATGAGCGCTTTCTGAGCGAGGAAGATCTTTTAACGAACGAACGAACAGGCGAAAAAACTTTGTGTATTTCCGTAAGTTCTTATTTGCAAATCACGGAAATTTTTCCTTTCAGTCTATATTTGTCTGTTAGTCTGTAGCTCTATTAGAATTTCGAATTTCAAAATAAGTAATCTTATTCATATCTCGGGATCATTCTTGCGTTTTTGAAAATATTTATTCCCTGATTGCTGAGAAATTCGATATTTGTGAAAAGTTGCATATCGTTAACGACTACTTATCATAAAAAGCTAGACTAACGGTCTTTCTATTTATTTAGGGCACGCGAAACTTTTATTATTCTTCAGCTGATATTTGAACTCTTAAATTTTACGTAAGTTAAGTTTATGAAGCTTCCCTAATTACTACCTCGCACAGATTACCTTGAGCGATGTTTCAAACTACTACATAAACCACCCAACTCGCGCGTCTTTGACACATTTCACTAAAGCAGACTTCACGATTGTATTCAGGACTTTGACGTCATTTACAAATAACAGAATCTCCAAGGTTAATTCAGAGTTTTTAAACATTTAAAGGGACACGGAAGTGATTTTCAAGTGAAGCTTATATGAAAGTTTTTGTCGTAATTAGTATAAAACCAAAAGGAAAAATAATAAAAATTAATAGTATTCGAGAAATGATTTTTTGAAATTTCGTCCAACGACGACGTTACTGTGTTTAGCGAAAGGAATTAAGCCAAAAGCGACATTCCTCTTAACGACGGAAG
>LS901484.1:189551-235410 GCA_900490955.1 Micoletzkya japonica | reverse complement strand
AAGTTCATAGCGGATAGCTTATAAATCAGTTTCTGATGACTGACCTTATCAAACGCCTTGGCGAAATCAAAGTACACAACATCTATCGTTTTGCCTCTGTCTAGTTCACTCGACCAATCGTTAAAGCATTCGAGCAATTGATCTTCCACACATCTCTTTTTGCGAAACCCGAACTGAGTGTCTGGCAACAAATCGAAGTGTTCGCAGTCATCGGAAACCTTACTAACTAAGCACTTTTCGTACACCCGACAAAAGAAACTTGTAATGGACACAGGGCGATAGCTGTTTGGCGAACTATAGGGAGGCTTCTTTCTCAATGGAGTAACTATAGACATTTTCCATTTATCTGGTATCTCACTTCTCACATACGACTCTCTAAATATCATCTCCAGCGGAATAGCCAATGGCACCGCTACCTGCTTAACAAAGCACAAATTAATATTGTCCGGTGTTCTGCACGATGAACTCTTCCACTACCGCTTACTTAACTTACCGCTTGTTAACTGTTTATCTCTTGAAATGAATGAGAAGGTCAGAGGGACCCTTTAAATCAGGCTTTGGATACGTAGAACTGAGCGACTGCAAAGTGTTGGCTACCATAGCTTCTAAAATGTCTCAATTAGGAGTGTGCACAACAGCGTTTGTGCGCAAATGTCCGCTTCCCCATAAAAAATTTGTCTGCAGCAACTCTTGCTACTCAATTCACAATTCTTCCGATGCCAAATCTCTCGTGGAATGTCTTCCATTACACTTTGGTATTTCAACAAGGATGCTTTCCTCGTGTGGTATCAGGTTTTTCTTTTCTACCTTATGTTCTAAAAATTGCAAAGACAGCTATACTAAATTGATGTGTACCTCTTCAATCGTCACATTATCAGCAACGAGTTTCAACATAGGCGGCCAAGAATTTCAGTTTCATAACTTTCAGTTTCTCCTATTCCCTTAATTTTCTCCTCGACTCATTGACTGTGCTAGAATCGCTTACGGTAACTGATGGGGCATAGGACTGACCGTCCTTATAATTCCACAAGAAAACCAAAGTACAACCAAAGTGGTCTACGATTGGGGATGAGTCAGTGTATCTACGATTCTTGTCCCCATGGGGAGGGGACAAGAATCGTAGATACACTGAGAGTAATTACCCATGGGGAGGGTAACTACTCTCAATCGACAGTACACCATGGTATGGAAAACGTGGTTAGGGTTGAGATAGTGACGGATTATTGTGACATGAATAGACATATGTATACGCAAAAAATTGGTTTCAGGTTCAAGTACAAGAGTGTGCTAAACTAGCTATCGCCTATCCCCTACCCCAGTGTGCATATCAATTACCGTGGGCCATGGATACCATCAAGGAAAGCGAAAGTGAAATTTGGACTAAGCGATTGGAGACGAAGTATACAAGGAATACTCTGTCCCTCGGCATGGAATGTCCAGTTCAGTGTCACTTCAATCGACACTCATCTTCTCTCAATTTGTTCTTGTCATCTTTGAAAAGCCATTTCTTCACCGACTGGAATTACATAAGCCCAATAATTCCCGAACTTTAAGACCATCACTTCAATCCATAACCTTGGTTATTTGATAAAGTAAGATACGATTGATGTCCCTCCCTAGAATTGCTGCCTTCCAGAATGGAGTAATCACATAAGCCACTACAGAACATCCATCTCAATTGCCGAGATAACTTATTTTATTCAAACAACCTTTGGATGTTACAGAGAACAGAGATGGAACAATTAATTAATAAATTATGAGTATCCTTCAAACCTTAGATCGAGTATCAGAGAACACTATAGCTACAAGTACGGCGCATAACATACTTAATAGAGGTTCAAACGAGTATACAAGTGAGGAAATAGCACATTAATACAGAATTACGCACCGATAGGCCATAGAGAGATCGAGAAGAAAAGGGATAAAGCGAGAGAGTTGAGGGATGGAGAGAGTTCAGTCAGAGTCGGAGAGAATAGCAGCTCTTCCCTTCTTGAGAGTGGGAAGGGCATCGTCCGAGTCACTTCCCTCATCCACATTGTACTTCACTGCAGCACGGGCTCTTCCACCCGCTCGTTTCACGGGACTGCCTGAGGGCTGCAAGGGAAGCTATGGGCAGGCTCAGATCAATGTAAATACTTCAAATTATTTTCGCAGTATGGGTCATTTTCAAGCTGCGGTAGGGAGCCACGTAAATTAATATTCTCTTGAAGGTGCTCTTTAAAGTGATTTTGCACTGTGGTATGGGTCATATTCTAGAAAAAGGCGGTTTGCGGAGGAGTCCGAGTCGGACTATATAATCAATTATTGTATTTCCCCACTGAGCAGGCTAGATTAGTAGTTATTCAGCTTTCGAAAATGTAAACGAGAAACCTACCTACGACAGTCCCCCAAAAGCAAAATGGAAACGGAAAATGGAAGCATCGAAACAAATTGCGCAATGGTGCCATGGCAGACATAAGAAGGGAGTGACTGACCATGGACTCATCATCCGAGATAACTACGTCACTCTCCGAATCCGATCCCTTCTTCTTTCCCTTCTTAGCAGTCGGCTTCTTGGGAGAAGCTCCGTTCTGAATCTCACGTGATTAACATGCCAAAATCATCTCATTCAGCGAGCTCCTTCAGTACAATCGAAGAAAGAGAAAAACAAGATGAGACAAGGTCATTCAAATAATGAACCTTCTTAGCAGGGGCTTTGGTCTTCTTCTTATTGGAATCGTCATCCGTATCCATGATGACGTCGTCGTCGGAATCCGAATCCTTCTTCTTCGTCTTCTTAGGAGCAGGCTTCTTCGGCGAGCCATTCTGAACATTACAAATTTCAACTTAATCAACCACAATACGGATATTTAACATAACCATTAAAAGTAAGGACATCGCATTGCAAGATGGACCCCTCACCTTCTTTTCCTTGCTGAAGAAGTCAGTGACCTTCTTCTTGGCTGCCTTCGGCTTACTCTCTCCATCCGAGTCCGAGAGTTCGAACACGTCATCCTCCTGCAAACAACGTCTCACACCTGCATATGCTGCAACCTACCAGCTACCGTAACCTACCCCATGCGTCGACACCGTATCACCATAGATAAAAGTCTCGTTGTAGATATTGAAAGTGCCTTGAATCGGTAGCATACAAAAGCGTTTTGTTTCATTATTAATCACAAAATCCAGTATAATTTGAGATAAAATTGTTGAATTTGACGCAAATGTGCCTTGATATTCAGAGTTTAAAAAATGTTTTGGTTACAGAAACTCCAGCATAAATGTGCATATGACATTCCTCCTACCGTACTTCACCTCCTACAGTATCCCTGCATACCTTATCCTTCTTGGGAGCAGCCCTCTTCTTGGCTGGTTTATCCGTATCCGAGTCATCATCCTTCTTCCTCTTAGTCGCTGTTGTCTTCTTCGATGTCTCCTCTCCATCACTCAGATCGATCACGTCCCCATTCGTCTTCTCCGTTCCATTCTCCTTCGACGAATCCGACACTCGCGCCTGAAGCGTCAACTATTGCATCTTCCCGAGGATCAAAGATCAGAGATGACGTACCTTGTTCTTCCTGTCACTAGCAGTAGTCTTCTTGATGACAGGTTCCTCTCCATCCCCATTGTCATCGTCATCCGATATGGTATAGTTCCCGATATCATCGTCGTCTTCTTCACTCTCGTCACTATTCCATTCGTCCTTCTTCTTCTTTTCCTTCTTCTCAGTCGCGAACTTCCTTATATCCCCTCCTTCCTTCTTCGGTTTCTTCTCCTTCACTTCTTTTGGTTCCTTCGGTTTCCTGCACACAGTAAACTTCTTGTCTGTTCCCCTTATCTACCGTACGCCAATCACAACCGTACTTTCCCATCCCATATACCGTACCCC
This sequence comes from Micoletzkya japonica, assembly GCA_900490955.1. Taxonomy (NCBI): domain Eukaryota; kingdom Metazoa; phylum Nematoda; class Chromadorea; order Rhabditida; family Diplogasteridae; genus Micoletzkya; species Micoletzkya japonica. The sequence continues at coordinate 231,542 of LS901484.1, read as the reverse complement.
ATCCCACCTACCGTACCCTCCCCTCTATCTACCGTACCCCTCTCACCTTTCCTTCTTCGGCTGATCCATCTTCTCGTATTTCTCCTTCATCGCCTTGTCAATAGCCGGCTGTACCCGAATGGCATCCTTCGAGGGGAAAACTTCCTGCAATCACAATAATGTATTATTGACTTCATCTCACATTTCCCCATTGATAGCTAAATATTGATATATTGATATCATCCTACCATTAAAGTACCCTCCTCTACAGTACGCCTCCCCCCTCCATCCTCCCCTACAGTACCCCTCCCCCATCCCCTACAGTATCCCCTCTCCCCCTCACCGCCGCGACTCCAAGAGTCTTCTTCTTGCTTTTGGGTTCATCCTTCGAGAACTTCTTCATGGCATTCTTGATACTGACTTCCATGTCAGCCTTCTCCTTCGCTTCTTGCTTCTCTAGTGCCTCTATGAACACCTTAAACGACTCAATGTAGAGGGGAAGATAAGGGAAGCGCCAATGAATGGAAGCTAGACTCTCAATCTGACCTTAAGATCCTCCTCCCACAGATCAGACCACGACTTGCCCATGAGAGTCTTCAATTCAGCCAACTTCGACTCGCTTTCCTTCAGCAGTTTGTCCTTCTCTTCTTCGGAGAGCTGCAACGTAAAATCATAGACTTTCACAACCATTTCATGGTTTCATTATAGGCGTCAAATGCAGTACCCCGTCCCTTCCCACACTACAGTACCCCCTCCTCTTCTCACCTTAATCAGAGCCATTCCCACTAGGTAGTCGTAATCGGACAATTTGTTGTTCAGCTTCTTGTCCTCAGTCGACGGAGTGTTCTACAACGACATCAAAAGATCAAAGATCAAGATGAAAGATCAGAGATCACTCTAGACCCGCACCCTTCCATCGTCGTCCTCTTCGTCTTCTCCCTCATTCTCCACTTCCGTCTCTCCACTCTCCTCCAACTCCTTCTTCTTCTGCTCTTCCTTCCACTTCTTCACAGGATCAGGATCAAAGCCCTGCAATGAATGAGTAAAGCACGCGTTATAATTGAATACTCACAACTCATTCTTTTCATCCATAGGTACAAAATATCAAAGCTGATAATGCATGAAATTGCGAACCTTCTTAATCAACTGCTCAACAATCGCAGCCTTCTTCTTGTTCTCCATCACAATTTCTCCCTTGATCTTTGCGAGAATGAATCGAGCCTGAAGAGTCGCTTCGACCCCTTCCACTCCCTCACAATCCCACCTGATTCGTTAGTCTGTCACTCTGAGCCTTCAGCATTCCCTCCAGGTACTTCTTCCTCTCTATGTACTTGTCCTTCCTTAAACAGCCCTTCATATACCAATCATCTACCACTAATCTGATCTTTGATCTCTTAGGAGTCCCCACCTTGTCTTGAAGAACTCCTTGCATATCTCCTCAGGCGAAGCAAACTTGCGAAGGCAATTCTCTGCGTCGAATAGTACCTTAAGATGAATAACCCTTGCTTTCATTCCCATGAAACCTCTTCATTCCACCCTCCCAACCCTTAACCAACCATGGAGGAAGTGTTGATGACAGTCTGTAGCTTGAACACCTTATGAAGTCCTTCCCTCTCCAAATTCCTCAGTCCATTCGCTCCTCCGGCCACTTTCACTACGAACTTCACTGTGGTGTCTGTGTGGTACTCCTTGAAGTCACTGCAATACCGCATCGTTATTTACACAAGACTCAAAGCTGAAAAACGAGACATAAATAAAAAGAGAAGAGGTGAACATACGTGATGATGGGTTGTTTCTTGTCACTGCTCTCCATCATGGGCTCGAGAACACTCTCCTTGTATCCCTGAGTCCACGTTCTCACCGGCAACTCCGTGATCTCGATCGTGTCGTCATTGAGGACTGCGACCTGGAAGAAGGACACTTCAATTTCATCATCATCTCTAGTCGAGAGGAGCGAGATATTACGGGAGGCAAAATGTGATATGAGAGTGGATCAACTCGACAAGTAGCCAACTCTACCTCTCCGGAACACACGAATCGCGTCGCATCCAACTGTACAATCTCTCCACGGAATCCTTTGAAGTATGGAATCTGAAAGTAGTCATTTCATCATACACTTAACAGGAACAAGCTTGCAACTCACCATCATTCGGCACTCTTCACCACGAATCAATCGACGAATGTTATCCACAATCTGAAGGGAATACAATTAGGTAATATCATCATCACGTAAATAGATGAGAACCGAACCTTTCTGGGGTCGTAATTGGGAATATTCGTGGACCATCCCGTTCCGATTCCCGATGCTCCATTGACAAGAACCATCGGAATGATGGGACAGTACCATTCCGGTTCGATTCGCTGATTCTCTTCGAAGAGGAATCGAAGGACTGCATCGTCGGGTTCAGGGAAGATTCTTCGAGTCACGGGACTGAAATGCAATGAGATGGATCTGAGGGGATGAAGATTAATCTAATGGGATCAATAGCTAGATCGTATCAACCATGCCTCAGTCTCGGTATTTCACACGGACAACGAGCGTTGCCGTTCAAATAAGATCGATGTGTAGTTTTGATTGTTTACGCATCCCAGGCAACGTTCCCTTGACACTTCTCCATCTACAGTACCCCTGCTCACCTCAATTGAGTGAAGATGTATCGAGGACTGGCCGAGTCTTTTCCTCCTTGGAGACGAGTACCGAATTGACCGATGGGAAGCAGAAGGTTGATGTTGTTTGATCCCACGAAGTCCTGAGTACAGTAATCTCATCGTCCTTGTCTCTGTACTTCCCATCATAGACCAATCCATCCTAATTATTGCTCCGCCCCCTTTACCTGTGCAAGATTGACGATGGTGCTCATGAGAGACTGTTCTCCATGGTGGTATGCTGACAACTCTCCCACTGCTCCCGCCAATTGAGCCACTTTCACCTCCTTCTTGTCCGCTCGTTTCATGCACGCGAAGAGAACCTTAATGGAATCCAGTGTAAGGTCACATTCTATATGACATCAGCTATCGCGATTCCGTAAAGCCTCAGTCTCGGAAATTCACATAGACAACTCTACTTGAGAGCTGCTTTTCAAATAAGATCGATGTGTAGATTTTGATTATTTAAGCATCACAGGCATCTGACTAAACTCTAGTCTGATCTTTGATCTCTCCCTTATCTCACCTTTCGCTGTCCGGGCTTGAATCCATCGACGAGACAGGGAATGGATCGTTCGTTGTCGGTATTCGAGAAGAGAACCAGCTCCTTGTTTACGAAGTCGGAATACGTCACAGACTTCGTGTCCTGCACATCAAACTTACTTTTGGATCAAGAAAATTGTGTTTAATCCTTTCTTCAGCTCCATACACTTTGTGACTGTCTAACACTCCTCCATTCCCTTCCCTCCACTCACCTTATTATACAGATACTCCTCATCCAGTCCCCGTTGTCTCCTTTCCTTCTTCTCCGCCATCCACTTGGTTAGCCAGTCCTGAATAAATACACGTCCATTAACATATTCTTGCATTCATAAATATATACTACAGTATAACTACAGTGAATATGATATATCTAAGCAATCCCCTCCCCTCACCTTTCGATCCTCGATCTTCTTCTTGCTGAATGCCATATCCACGGCACTGTCATCGGCCGTTCCTCCATACTTGAAGAGAATGCGATGCCTCGCCATATCAGAGAAGTACTCCTTAGCCTCCTTCGATGTCGAGGTTCCTACAGTATCATACATGGGCAACCTTCTCTTTTTTTAAAAACGGGCCAACCAGTGTACGAAATCAAGCCTACCAATTGAAAATTTTATAGAAAATATAGGCTTACCAAAGTAAAATCCCGAAGAAATTTGGCCTACCACCCATACTTTGGGTCGGTGCCCACGTATGTACGGTATCCTCATTCACCCCAATCATAGATAGCTCTATGCTCGTCTCAAAGAATGTCCCTCCAATATATTACTTTAGTTCACCTCCTTCTACTCCCCATTCCTCACAAATTCATTCATTCATTCAAATTGTACATCTTTCCCCTTCGCTCACCCAATCCCTTGTAGTATTTGATCTTGTACGTCTTCCAGTTATCCGTATTATGTCTCCATTCGTTATACTCGGGAATGGAGAAGAACGATAATTCTTCCTTTCCCTTCGTTGCCTTCACGATCGGAGTGATGAACTCCTCCACGAAGTTGCGACTGCAACAGGGTGGTTTGTATTCATCACTTCACTTATCGACGCTTTCACCAAGTTAGAAACCGAAATAACATGGCGAGCTAAATGTGAAAGAGAAACCGAATGAGATGCGGCCAATTGTGGTGGATGAAGTTGATAACGAGACCCTTGATGTGAGATCCGTCTTGATCCTTAATTGTACCCGTCACCCCATCTCTTCTCGCTCTCCACTCCTATTCCCCCACCCCACTCGTAGATCATCCCCTCCCCCAGTAGGGGACCCCTACTCCCTCCCCTCCATTCTCCTCTCCCCCATTCATTCACCTGATCTGCCATCACCATCACTTTTCCGTATCGAAGACTCTTCATGTCATCGTCCTTATCGTACTTCACTTTGTACTGCAATCCGAGGATCTTGAGAAGAGCGTTGATTTCCGCATTGTCAGCCACCTCAAATTGACACATTTGACACCCCGAACTGGAAGATTACCACAATTAACGTTTAAAAGGAAGAGAAGTCCTACCTGTTTGAGGTTGCCTTCTCGTACGTTGAGCAGCTTTCCACGCAGAGGGAACACTCCGTATCGATCACGGCCAACCACTCCGAGTCCTGCATATCAGGGCATACGGTAGGGATACGGCAGTGGTAACGATAAAAGGAGATAAATACCAACCAGAAACAGCCAAAGTCTTGGCTGAGTCTCCCTCAGTCAGGATGAGGGTGCACATATGCGAATTCTTCGTTCCAGCGTCGTTGGCATCTTCCAACTTGGGAATTCCCTGCAAGAGATACTGCTACCCTCTTCTCACTCTCCACTCGTCTCCTTCAGTTCGCGATTCAATAACCCTATCCCCTCATTCCCCATCTCTCTCGTACCTTCAGTTTACTGGTCTTCTTGCTACTGCACTTCTTGTCCATAATCTCCATTTGCTTGAATCGAACCCACGAAAGGACAGAGTCGACAATTCCACAGGCTTGGGCCTACAAGGACAAGCGTCATACTTGGGCACGGTTGTCCGATCGGACGTTAGGATGGGAGCCTGCACCCGAGAATCATATAGTAAAAGGCTTGTTAGGATTACTGCTTTTCATTTTCTTTAATTATGTAAGGGTGCCTGTAGAAATTTGGAGACAACGCTAGCCCATGTTTGACAAGCGTCCATCCCTCTCCACCAGTACAGTCCTCCATTCCCCCCCCCCATCCCCCTCATACCTGCTTGGCAAACTTCTCGGATATGTCACACTTGGATCCGAAGCTCTTCGACTGAAGAGTCATCGTTTCCTTCGTTTGCGAGTCGAAAGTCGGGTTTTCGATGAGCGAATTGACGAAGACCCACATGTGGTTCTTGACCTCAAATTAGGCAAAGTAGCATTTGCCATCCATCCATCCGTTATTTATTTTAGATCCTCCTTCGCTCCGTGACAACAGTACATGTTGAATTATGCAGTCTATTAATGCAGATGTCGATTTCAACATTCCAGAATGAATTTTCGGGCACATTGTTAGGTCAACAGTTTCCCTTCTGCCCATAAACTTACTTGGAAAGGCTTCACTTGCACCGTACTCTTTCCCACTTTCTTCTTGATCGTATCAATCAACTTCTGTACCATCTGATCAGCCACATAATCTACATGTCGTCCTCCCTGAATAAGTACTGCATTCAGTGCATACTGTAAGTGCTCGTCCAACCTTGGTAGTGGCGATCGAATTAACGAACGATACTTGTTGGAATCCCTTATCGGATACGGTAAGAGCCACCTCCCATCGATCGTTTACCTGTAGCAAAGTAATCATCTCTTCTTTCACCCCCCCCTCGTTCCTCCAATCCATTCATACCTGCTCATAGCACACTTTGAGTGTCTCTCCCTGTGCATCAACTTCGTTCTTCGTATACTGCTCAACGTACTGCTTGAAGCCAGCCACCTAAACATTCAACATCAATACCTTTATGTAACATCACCAAACCATTCAGCCTTCCATAAACCTAACTTTCACTTTATATATACACCGAACATATACGTGAGCATCAACCCGATAGTAGGCCCGTATCTTGTTATTACCATTTACATTGGCAAACCCACATTTGCAAAAAAGCTCGATTGGAAGGCTGAATAATTTAAGATGGTAGGCCTGCTTCTCTAGATATGGTCGGGAAAACCGCCCAAGTGTCGAACAAGTTCATACCGGAATGAGTTTGTTGTTGAGGTAGACCTTGACCCCTCGACTGGTTCCAGCCACATCGTAGGCCCTCCTGCACATCAAAGCGATCATGTCATCGTCTAGTTCAGTCATCTTGAACTTGGCCAGATCCGGCTTGAACTTGACCTGAAGTCAAGCTCTCCATTCCCCCTTCATTTAGTCCCTCCAACCCTCGTGAAGTCGTCTCCAGTGGCTGGTTTCACTTCCGCATCCCCGTCCTTCGTCATGTTCTTCTTCCACGTCTCAATTATAATATTATTCGCAACATAAAAATACGTCACGACCAAGCCGCTTTGTGCGGTAAAATTTGAATAATGATTGCTTGCAAATAAAAGTACTTGATGCTATTTCTACTAACATTTCTCCCCGTACCTGCTTAAAGCACTTCTTGAAGTCTTTGCTACTCGTTTCGAGGGTGAATTCGGTCGAGAAGATATTACACAGCTTAGCTCCGTATCCGTTACGACCTCCCGTAACCTGTAAATAATACACAGCTTATGATCTCAACCATAAATCTATCTGAGAGTATTGGAAAACGAAAAGCCATTCTAACCTTTCGCTCGTCATCGTTATAATTGGACGAGGTAAGAAGGGTACCGAAGATCAGTTCCGGAACATACATATTCTCAACCTGAACGGAAAATCAGTTATCTAATGTACGTGAGCAAGTGCGTGTACCAACGTTTTGCAGGCATTAATCCGAAAACCCTAACACCTCCAAAGCAAGCCCAAACCTTGTGCATAGCCACAGGAATACCCTTTCCATTGTTGAAGACCGAGATCTCGTTCTTGGCTCTACAAACATTCGTATAAGCAACTTCCCACGACCTTATCTTAATCTTGTCAAAAAGCACTAGCATGAAGCTAAAGAGTTGACTAACTTGTCGATGTTAACCCGAATGAGGTTCATCTTCGGATCTCTCTGCTTATTATCAGCCGCGTTGACGAGGATCTCATCGAAGATCTTGTACAGACCAGGCACGTATCGGATGTCCCTCATCACTAGCTTCTCCTCTTCCAAATCGTACACCCACATCGGCTGAATCCAATCATTTAACTCCTTATGTACTATTCTCCTATTCCCATTCTAAAGACTTTATATCACCTTGCAGCCTTAAATTACCTTCTTGACCCCCCCTATTTAAACCCTTACTTTAGCCAAAATAAGCTACACTTCTGTCATGACAGCAACTAATGTCTCACCGTTTTCTCGGTATATTCCACAGATCCGATATATGTATCGGGTCGAAGAAGGATGTGTTCGAGCTGCGACTTCTTCTGGTAGATGTCTTCGATCGTCAGCTTCTTCTTGTTAGTATCGATGTTAGTAAACACGTTCCTATCTTCTTCCGTCATTTGCATAGACACATCCGCAGCTAAATTCCTACTCTCTCAAACATGTTTTTTTTCTACTTAAACACCCTGTTATATCTGTTTCATACACATTTCTGTCCGTAAGAAGAATTAGCAATTAGCTGTAAGTTGCCACTCACGATTATCCTTCTTCTTCTTAGGAGAAGCCTTGGTCCTGCTGGATCCCTCTCCATCGGTCTTCTTCTTAGACGGCGCTGCCTTCTTCTTCGGTGAATCATCCACGAAGAACTGCAAATAGAGATATAAGATTTTCCACTAAAAGGAATTAAGTGAAAGGCTCACATCGGAGTCGGAGTCACTCATGGCTCAGTTTGATGACCCCTGAAGATAAACCGCTTTTCAGTGTAAGCGTAGTCTATGCGAAACACAATCCAATACCATAAAACAAGAAATCCTTCGAAACACGGTTTGTCGAAGGGTCAAAAGGCGCATTCAAACACGGCGCGCACGCGTTTACCCGCGCATGGCTGAGCAGCTGAGCGGGAATTCAAATAGCGCGAAGAGCCGGAGAAAAGTCAGCGAACGTATCTGCTTTTCTCTGGCCCGGCTTTTACTTCACGCTCCTTTCTTTTTTCTAGTTTATTTCATTATAGTTTCATTGTTTTTCTCTTTGAGTTCTGGAAGTTTTATCTTTTCTTTGATTATAATGTTATTAAGGTTGCTCTGCTCTGGCTGTCCTGCTCCTCCATCCACTTCCGCAGTACTGTGAAATACGTAGAGGTAAATATCTTTATTTCTTTTTCTTGCAAGTGCTTTGCTGTGTTAACAAGAGGACAAGCACGAGTAGACATGGACAGACACGATCCCTTACCGTTTCCCCTTCGATACAGTATCCGTTCTTCCCTCCTTTCAATGTATTGGTGTGCATAACTTACGGGAAGGAGGTGAAGCTTGTACAGGAGGCGCAGCCAGGTTGCTATTAACCCCCGACTGTCCAGTTCCCACTACATCTTCTTCGCTATTCTGGCCTCCCGTTTCACCGGCCATCAACGTAGGTGCGGCTGTTTTGAAGATGAAAATGCCTGAATCAATCAATATTTGATCAATGGATATGTTGACTCTAGATTTATCGCCTAATTAGAGTTCGGAAAAGATTTGATCAGAAGCTGAGTACCTCTTCCAACATATTTATCTCCCAGCTGTACGACTTCTTTATTGGGAACAGTAAGAATAGGAGCTTGAATCTTGACAGGATATGCTCGAAGCGCATCTTAAGCACAATTACATGTGTTATGAACCCCGGGCAACTGATTCCCCTCTTTCCTCCTCTGTCTAAAGGGACACGTCATGACGTAAAGGGCAGCGCCGTTCTCAATGTCAATCACATCGTAATGAATGTGTGTCCAAGGGAAGACCCCTTCCCTCACGGACGATTAAGGGCAGACAGAGAGGAGACTCGGTTTTTCTATTTCTCTCTGCTATAAACTTCGCGCATGCCTCGCAATTTATCCTTCAATTAGATGTAATAAGTAAGTATTGCATGATCTCAATCAAAATGTGACGTTAAACGTCTAGTAAAATTCTTACTTGCAGACTAAAAATGCGCACTACTCTATGAGAGTTGTTAGTGGGAAGCACGGAAGCCAGAGATATTAAGAAAAGCCAAATGTCGTGCCAGAAAAGCCGTATGCTAACTTTCCGTGCGGGAGCCACCTCTCGTCAACTTAACCTTTTGCGAAATTTTTGGGCCCTGAACACAAATTTCACGGGAGATCTATAGGTTCTAGGTGCTTGTTCATGCTCTTTTGCGAGATTTACACTCTTATAGGTCTGAAAAGATGTTACCGTGAAGTAGAAGTCATGATATTCGTTATTCGCTGTAAATCTCGCACTTTTCGATTTGGGTTGCATTCGAAACTTCTTTCACTTCTCCGCAGCTTTTCGCAATTTTGCCTCACTTTTGCTGTTGTTTTCTTTTATTCTCTCTTGTTTTCTTATGATTCAGCCTGGAAGAAAACAGAACAATAGCCTAAAATTTTAATTAGCATAATTTCTTTCCGCGCAAACGCGTTCAAAAGCTGACGCTACGCGTACGCAAGCGCGTCCCGCCGACCGTAGCACCTTATCGGTCAAATGGCTGCCGTGGAAGACTTACCCATTCCCACTCCTGAGTGGGCTGGTGTAGGATGGGCTGGTTTGGCCGCTGCCTTGAGTTTACTCAGAAGAGATGATTGACCCTGGGATGAGACCGTGGAAGATGGATCGAACCCCGCACTCGGGGAATAGTTTACCTTGAGAATATAGACACAAGTAAGGATTACCTCGTATGCAAGAAGGGTCAATAGGAAGAGCGAGGCGAATATCTGTAGACGAGCCATAATGGATGGAATGCTCGTTTGGAGAGACTGTTCCTTGGAAGCGATTCCCTTTATATTCCCCTGCTTATTGCTCCATTCTGTGTAAACGGACTGAAACGGCCGTAAAACAAGCGAACTACCAGAAGGAATGGACAAAAGAACGTGGACGACACTTGGATTGGTGGGCGGATTTGGGAAGACTGGGGCATATCGATCTTGGCAGTTTAGTTTCCATCGGGATATTGGAATGATTCGTAGCAATAATGTGGATGGTCTTTGCAGATGAGCGAGACAACTGAAGGAACAAGTGGAGGGACTGCGCCTTCGACGATCGAGTTGTCAGACGATGCGAGTACACCTCTTACTACGGTATTTGATTAGCTTATTCTCTTTATTCGTTGTTCCTTGCAGACAATGGACGAAGTGAGTGGCAGTGAAGTGCAAGAGGAGAAGGGAAAGAGGGAAAAGGTACGGTATGAGATCAAAGAAGGGATCGAGAGTAGACAGTGTAACCGGCTTCCTTTTCACAACTTGCAATAATTGTTGACAGATCCTTTTTCTCTTGATACATCGCAGGTTTCGTGGTTGAAAATGTAGTGGAACGTACTGCATTAATCGGTGGACGTTAAGTTCCTTTCTTAGTTAGTCTATTTGCAGCTCAAATTCAAGTCAGAAGCTCCTGATCCACACCAGGAGAGAGGAAGTAGGATAACATTCAAGGACAACCAATTGGTGATGGGCAGGAAGTAAGTATTGATGTCAAGCTAGAGATTAGAATAAACGCAAAGGAACTGCATATTAAAGGCATGGAAGTGATTTTCAAGTGAAGCTTATATGAAAGATCTTGTGGAAATTAATATAAAAAAGGAAAGATAACAAAAATTAATAGTATTCGAGAAATGATTTTTTGAAATTTCGCCCAACGACGACGCTACTGCGTTTAGCGAAAGGAATTAAGCCAAAAGCGACATTCTTCTCAACGACGGAAGCCCGGAACGAAAAAATAAAACAAGCGATTTTCAAGCTTTTTATTTTAGTTTTTCATTGTCTCTATGTTTTTCCTTGGATTTTGAAACCTTAGAAAAAAATTTCATAAAATTTTGAAACTTTTGATTAGTGGCTGCTTTCTTCCTTTAAAAGATTGACGGTCTAACGAAGTTTTGAAGCCTACTGATTGACATTTACCAAGAAATGATGACCCTGTCAAAATACGATTTTGAGAAAAAATGAGTGCGTACCCCCCATAGTCCGGGAGTTTTCATGTTCATCTTACAGTAATCTCTTGATTATCATATCTCTTTATTCAGACATATTACGTTTCGTCCCTCGAAGCGTCCTGTTGGAGGAGAAGATAAACAAGCGAATATCGAAGAGGAAGAGTGGGTTTCCATTTTTCGTAGAATTTGTATCTTTTAGCCCAAGCTTTGCTGATGGTTTTATAGTTTATCCTGCACAGAGGATCATAATGTAAAACACTTTTTCCTTAATGGCATGGCTGCTTTTTCCTTAATGTTTAAAACTGCCGGCAGAAATGTTATTACAATAGAAGTGTTGTCCTCCGTCCCTCTCTCTAATGTTATCCATTTATCATGTCATAGTCAATTCCCTCCTCGCTGCCCCCTATCACATAGGGTATAGTCTTACTGGTGAATGGCTAATTAGGTACATTAGACTAGTCCCCCGACTAGACTCTATGCCCATAAATACTTCGTCTTTGGTGTATTACAGTATGCTCTCTTCAGGTTCTTATGGACCCACGGTATTCAACTCGAATTCAACTCGACGAACTCGACACGAATCCAGCAGACTGCCGAGAGTACTACAAGACAGAGTAGACCGGAACGAAGAGTCATCCGCTATGATAACAGGGATGAGCGTCTCAGGTTAGGGAATGAGATTGGGGGAAGGGGTGTACCGTTATTGGGCTTAGGGAATGAGATTGGGGGAAGGGGTGTACCGTTATTGGGCTTAGGGAATGAGATTGGGGGAAGGGGTGTACCGTTATTGGGCTTAGGGAATGAGATTGGGGGAAGGGGTGTACCGTTATTGGGCTTATTTCCGTGAAGCGTAACTGTCATAACATTGCTGTTTTCGTGGTTGGCACTGCACTTTAGCACGACACTGCACTTTCTCTTCTTCTTTTACAATTCTTACAACATTTCTTACAATTATATTACGGAAAATGATTTGGCCTTATTTGGACTATATCTTTATGCCTGCACAAGTTTAACGCTTCCGGTTATCCGTTCAGGGAACCGGTTACATTTCGCTGGGAATCGCTAAGCCGTCCGAAAACAAAGCTCACTACACTTTATACGGTGCCTGAGGTTAGTACGCCATTTTGCTTGCCATTGTCCATACCTAAAGACGAAATGAAGATCGCTGCTGATCAATCTAATATATTATTATACATGGCAACTTTTCATGCATGGGCGTGATTTTGCGATCATCCGATCGGACATTATGATATATGCCTGCACCAACGAATCATAGTGTAAAACTCTTGTTTGGAGCTGCTTTTGATTTTCTCTACTTATGTAAGGAATGCTGTAAAAATATTCGGATATCACTAGGCTATGTATGTAAATCTTACAGGACACCGTCTTTCAAGTTTTCAACAAGAAGTTATCATGGGAGACAGAGACTTGTACCCATGATCGCTGTAGTGTCTTCTCTGATATTACGGTAAGAGAGGAGATCTCGAAGGGGACCTAGCTGAAGCAATTGGGACATCGACCTCCTAATTATGCATCGAAGTATATATCAATATCACAAGGATATTATTATGAATTCTCCATGCTTGCCAACAGAATCGCATTATCAAGTCATAGTTATATATCTTTTCGTATACCGTGCAACATGTTTTAGATTATGTGTTCAGGCTGAAGATATCGCTGAAGAAACGAGTCGTATATTGGCTATTCGTTCAATACTTTCGGAACATGGAATGATTTCTCTTGATGAATTATTCACTCATTATTTGCACATGGCAAAGGTGTGTTTCCTAGGTCCCTTTAATTTTTAATTTTTCTTTTGTTGCAAAGAACATGTAGAGAAGAAGAGGACCCTAGCCTATTTCGTCTTTAAACTTTTCGTCTATTCCCCCCGCGGCTGCCCTTCCCATGTAGAAGTCTTGAACGTCAAGCGTTGTCCCCGTCCCCATAGAGAAGATTTTTTCAAGAGAAGCACCCCCCACGAATACCCGCTTTCACCCTTTCCAATCTGCCGCACACCTATGGTGTACCCGATAAAGATAAAGATAAAGGAGAGAAGAATACGGTATATAATGATATTACAGGATCAATATTCGTTTCATTCGTACACTGAGATGTCTAATTTTGTTCGGCAACGGCCGCATCTTTTTGTGCAGACTCGTGGAAAGGTGAGATTTGTGAGTAGTCGGAGAGTAGCTCTTATTGGATAAGGGGAACTAGTGCAAGTTCTCTTGCTCTGTCTAAATATTCAGTTATATTTGAAAGAATTGTGTGTGCTAATTGTAGGAATTATAATTAGAGAAGTTACTACTGCAAAAGGGGGTATTTTCAAGGATCTGAATGTTCACTAAGTTATTTTACCATATAAAGAGTGCATGGCTGTTTCGCTGTCTAGCCATCAGACAGCCATGCAATCCACCCGGGCCGACAGCTCATGGGATCATTTTGGATACCAAAAGGAATAGAATTTGTTTTTGGAATGTTTGCCTATCGATTACATCACAAGTAAACTAAGCATATTTCGAAAGTTTTTAAGAAATTAGAAAGACATACCCTGGTTGCGAATAAGAAATATCTCCTAAATATCCAATCGAGTAGTAGAGACGATAGAAGGGGAGAGACGAGAATAGGAAGAGAATGATGGATGGCCAGAGAAGGGAATAGGATGAGAGACGGCGCGAAAGGAGGGAAGGCAAGAGGAAGAGGTTTATTGTAAGAGAGGACGAACAAGAAGTAAGATGGAGGGAAGTGCCAGAGGCAAAACTATAAGTGTCCTCATGAGTTAATGATCAGAGCAGCCATTTCACCAGCGCCATATGTGTTGCTATCTTTCACCATATGTTGCTATCAGGGGATATATGCTGTATTTGATTATATTTTTCGGGATGAGACCCCTCCCGCCCGCAAACCATCGTTTACAATGAAATGGCCCCCACCACTGTTCTAAATTCTCGATTTACATGCCCACCCTAAAGCCGCTAGAACATTACCCCTACCGCAAAATAAATTTCAAATACGAGTTTTTATCTCCTGATTGCTGTAGTAGTCAGTTTTAGAGTTTTAGACCTTTATCGTATTTGCAGTTGATGAATGAGAATCTTCTCGTGACTTGTGCAGTCCTGCGACTTGTACATGGCATGCACCATGAGATCGGTCTTTTCAAATTGGAGAATTTCTTCAGTGAGAAGTCGGTACTCATTTCCTCTTAGCCATCTATCACCCACTCCGCCTGTGTCTCATTGTGTCTTCTCCCCTTCCAGTTGATTACCGTAGTCCCCTAGCTTATTCCTATCCTTTGAGACGGGACCTCCACTCTTACCTTCTCTTCCTTCGTGCATATCGTTGCATCGGATCTGACCGAGAATGTACAAGGGAACAATTCTTCAGTGCCTTTCCTACCGTATTCTGCAAGAGGGGTACGGTATTTGTAGGGAGTAGATAAAGTACGTTTAGTTGGATAGCTAGTGTTGTACTGTAGGTATACTCATCCCGACATTAATTACAGTATTAGTGGAAAATAATAATAATAATTTAGGTGAATACTGGGGACTGTGTGATGCTGTGGGCCAAGTGCCCTCCCTGTGGCATCCTCAGTGCCTTCCCTTCCCTCAAACACTATTCCGGGATCGTTCAAGGAGGTTTTCTGGATTAGCTACAGTACTCTCTACCACCAAGCATGGACTGAAGGTGGGACATGCTTATGAAAATCGAATCAAAGCATTCATTTCTTATTTAGGGCAATAGCCTAATAAGAAAATGTTCATTAGTGATTGAATGTAGTGAACGAATGAACTAAGTGTTGTATTGTAGCTGGAGTGCCATGCTCGTTTGCGGCCGAACTACGATTATGCCGTTTCCGTGCCTCTATCCTTGAACAAAGACGTCGAGAAGTTGCAAGTGGGAGATACCGTGGGTCATTTCTTGTTAGACGAATGGATAAGACAACGTGTAAGGAAGACAGTTCGTTTGTATACAAAAAAGTGAGGGAAGGGAAATGTGTGAGAGTGACCTCGGAGATGGGGTGTCCTCGAGGAGTATCAGGAAGGGACATGTTCAGGTAGTCTTCACGGGATATCGAATGTTCTTCTCGGATAGGGGCAATGTGCAGGCAGATTACGTCGAATTGTTGACAGGAGACGAGAGGGACCCTTGCGAGGTCGTGGATGATAACCCAGTCCCACTACTCATCACTCCCACTCAACCCGGTATTCCCACCCTCGGATTCCTTTCATTTTCCTCGCTTTCAGAGCCATCAGAAGTGGGCAACGAAATCTTGTATAAGGAGCTTGGTCAGCTCGAGGCTCTGAAGATCTTGCTTCAGGACAATGCTGACTTCCCGCTGGACATGATTTACACTAAATTGCAAGGGTATGCTCATCTTTTCTGTTGGCTGAGAGGAGTATTGAACAATTGGGCTCGGTACACAGAACACGTTTTTCGGGCTAAGAAACCCTGTTCTATCGATTCAAATTCCAATGTAGCGTTTTCTCGTCGAAAGAAGAAGTAAAGACGGTAGCAAGAGAACATCCGTATTACTTCGAATTGTCTACTGATCACACAGGTCAGTTTATGTATCTAGGCTAGAGTATTACTTTTAAAAAAACAACAATGAAATATGTCTTACAATACGTCCAATCAATTACAGAAGGTAACTCTTCTAACCGGATTATGTCCTTGAATTTAGAGACGATTTCTCTCGTGAATGACGAGGAACGACAGATTTACCATGCTATCCACATGGTCATTCAGAACAATTCATTAACTTTTCTGCAACTCCCCCTATTGTAAGTGCGACTGTTGCTTAGTGGGGAATGAGAATACTTGAGGTACGCTAAAGTGGTGGAAGAGGTGAAGACGATGGCGGATGAGGCTATGAAAACTAAGGCCCTTTTCATTCTGAATGATGAACACTTCGTTAAGAGGAGTCTCTCGGGCAAATTGAGGACGGTGAGAACAGACCACAATTCGGTGTTTATTGCATGCGAATGATAGGAAAGTTAACTAGATGGGGTAAGTAGACGAAGCATGACATTCAGACCATCAAGACTTGCTCAATATATATGACTACAGAGGATGGACTAGTGAACACAAGACTCATTCTGTCGATGAGAAGATTCCACAATGGATTGTTGGTTGTTTGTTGAAGCTACCCTTTGCATCTAAATGATAGTTAAGCTTGCTTATTTGTTCCCTTCGACTAGATACGTATTTTTTGTTTGTTTCTTGAGGGTTGTTTGTAATACAAATTGTTAAACCTTGTAACACATTTTATATTGTTTCTATAAAATTTTAATGTATAACAATAATACATAGCGTAAAGAGAAGAACAAAGAGTTGTAATGAAAAAATCACAATCGTCAAACAGACTATAAGAAGAGTGTGAACAACCATACGTAGTATGTTATATTTCGCAATACACGTATATCAGAAACCAATGTATTCATGACCAGACATCTTCGATATACCGATCGGTTTTCTTCAGTTCCATTATATGTTTTCTTGCTTCGGGTAAAGCCATTCCTGAATCGATCGATAAGTGTCAGGCAAAGGCAGATTGGCTAGCTACCGTATTCCTGGGCTGCTAAATTGACGAAAGATTCTAGAAGATCCTTGCTCATTCCGGCGGCATCTCCACAAACATAGACACGAGCAGGATATTGAGAAGATTCAGTCGAACGAAGAAGGGTCATCACCTAGGTATTGAGTAGTTACAAGGCATACTCGAAGACCTGCGCCGAATTACCTTAGTATTCCTTGTTATGATTTTCCTCTGACCCCCCCCCCTTCCCTACCATAGCGGACTCACTTCACTCGCACACTCCCTTAGACAGTCCTGTACGTACTTCGGTCTTCCCTCCACTCCACTCTCAGCCAGATACACTCGTCGAATCATTCCCTCCCTCTCGAATCCCTCCAACTCTTCTCTGCAATACCGTAATCTCGACTATTCAGATTTACCCTTACCGTATCCTGCCGTATACCCTCCAAAACACCACCTGTAGATGTAGTCCTTCTCCCTGTTCCTGCATCCGAAAAACACCAATCTCGGAGTGGAAAGTATCTTCTCCTTTTCGCTGTTTCCTTGTCGTACATGATGACTAAATAATGAGATGTGTCTATGAGCGAATGAATAAAACGAACGCGATGAGACGAATGAAAGAGAGGAATGTCGATATTCCCGTTCCTGGTCCAATGAGAACTAGAGGAGTGTACAGGGCGATATCGAGAGAAGAACCGAGGGGAGGAAGACGAAATCGGGCTGCTTCCTTCTCGAGTAACTGAGAGGCTACGGTAGGTATACGGTAGGTATACGGTACACTAGGTGCACTTTATAATGATGGGCTATTGTAGTGCTAGGAACTGTTTGTAAGTATTGTATCAGTACCCTGCCCCCTCCAGTCTACCGTATACCTGTACTTCATCCCCTATCTGCAACTCCATCAACCTCTTCGTCTGTACTCCAACCCTCTCGTATCTCCTGCCATTCACTGCCTCCTCTTCCCTTCAATTCGTTCAGTTTGCGATACTCCCTTCTACCGTATACCTTATGGAATACGCGAATCGCAGTCTCCGTTCGGCCTGTTCTCGACACGAAGAGAAGGAATACGGTCGCGGCATGAGACGGGGTAGGTTCTCTTCAGATTGCGATTCCTCTCCCCTCCTACCGTATACCACTCACCTATTAACCGGTCAATCTTCGGCTTGACAGAGGGAAAAGCGATGAGTATATCGACTAGCGAGAGGGCTGCCTGAAAAATATCACGTATCGATAATGTCGGAAAGGCCATTCAACAATTTGAGATAGTACGGTACCTGTCTAATGAAGGAAGTGAACTCTGCCACTCCCTGAGCAGAGCACAATTCGAGAAGTCTCCTTCTCTCCTTTTCATCTGTCGCAGAATCCGCCAGAACCCGAAGGAGAGGCTCAATTCGAAATCTCGTTTTTTAACGATAATCGAATTTTTTTATCATTTCAGTGATAGTAGTCATTAACCGTTAGACTGCGTAGTACTCACCCTTCCCGGAGCTCTTCGTATATCGAGGCAGAATGTGAGTAGATGACGAATAGATGAGATCGGCGGAATGAACGGGGGTACGGTAGCTCCTTCCTTCTTTGTTTCGGGATCCACAAACATCCGATACTCCATGTCCGCTCTTGCACCCAATCCCAGTCTGAACTACCGTAATCGTGAGATACCGTACAACGACTAGTCATATTCTCCCCTCGGATTGCCGTACCTGCTAATGAGAAACTGCACTTCGTTGTCGTCATTCCGTGGAACAATGTAGAATGCATCTCCTGGTTGGTAATCCAGTTCTCTGTCCACTAATTCAAAGACCAGTTCCCTGAATACTATCAATTTATTATTTAAAAATTAAGAAAAACCTTTTGGGTTTCTTAGCATCGAAGGAAGTGAGAAGAGAGTGCGAGACAACGCGAGCGTTAATCGGAATGGTCGAAATGACTCCTGAGACGATTGATTATTGAGAAGATTATGGTAGGGAAGAGTACTGTAGGGGATGGAGATTACTGTAGGAGGAGTACCGTACCTGGAATCGCCGTTCCATTTTGCCATTGTAGATCAGTCGGAGGAGTGAAGAGACGACCAGTCAGGGCTCCCTTGAGGTACGCGAGAGGTGCAAGAGGGACACGGAGGTTCGCCTCCCCTGATTACGGTAGGATAACAGGAGGTTACGGTAGCAGCAGGATACGGTACCGTGGTCCAAGACTGTACTCTAATTACAACAAGGATATTATGCATTTGTAAAATTTAACTGTATTTCTCACAAAGGATCTACCTGACAACGAAGCGTTTCCTTTCTTGACTGATGCATCCGGAGGGTAATCATAGGGAAGAATAACGAGACTCTCCACCTTCCCTTCTGTCTTTTGCTCTATCTACAATAGCTACCGTGTTCCGCCCTACAGTATCCTCTCAGTGTGCTACCGCACCCTCCCTCAACCCACCTTCAGTTGTTCCTCCATCTCTGCTTCCATCTCTTCAACCTTCCCCTCTACAGTCTGTTCCTCTCCTTCAGGAGTCAACTCGAACCTACAGTAACCCTTTCCCTCCCCCCTCCATCTACCGTATACCTCTTGGCCAGACATTCCGCGAATAATCTATCGATCCATGGTTCGACCACCAACTCCAGTCCCACTTGATCATCGGCCTCTCCCCTTTCCATTTCTCTCGTAGCTCCGAGAGACGCAAGTATTTTGTCCACTTTGATCGGAACTCCCTGATACGTAGAGAAGTTGGAATCTCCGAGACCTGCACATCATTCATAGTTACCGTACCCCATAGCTACAGTATCCAAAGTGCCTACCAAGTAGTGCATAATGCACTCCAGCCAATTGATCGGGTGGCGCATCTTTGCGTGAGAGACGACGAATGAAACGGGAGGCATTCTCGGGGGGGTCTCCATCTCCCGTTGAAGAGATCACTACGACGAGGAAGGACGAGGGGGACAACTGAAGGGGTACGGTAGGGTAGGGCTACACTACAACGTAGAATAGACACGTATGCAAATGAAGAGAGTGGAGGCGAGGGACATACATGGGCACGGACCCTACCGTCCGGTCGTAGGCTCCCGTTTTGTTTGAAACCTAACTAGGTAGGCACTTCGTTATAGCTGATACTTAACGGGTAGGCTAACAAAACCACAATCTAGACACTGATAGGCCCCAAACTAGAATGATTGTCGGTAACTCTGCCCACGTATGGCAAAGAAGTATGGAATTTGGAGAGACGCAGTGACATTCGCAATTTCGGAACGCAGGCAGGTAAAACGCCGTGCAATGCATACTGTAGTCGATTTAGGAATTGAAAGATACCGTAGTCTACAGTACCTCGCAGAGTAAAAAAGAAAAGAGAGTAACCTGAGTCTCGAGTTGATTGAGAGTGTCTACAGTAACCCTCACACCCCTCCTCTCAGCCCTCTCCCCAATCTGCTTCGCGATACTCTCCGCTTGTCCCGTGTGAGAACCGTAACCCACGAGGAGACGAATCGACATCTATCGCGAACTGAAGGGTACTGTAGTGAACAGAAGGATACTGTAACTATCGAACAGGGCGAAGAAGATAAACGTTATGATTGTACACCCCTACGTTGTCAGAAAGGTGTTCTTCTGTTCTCAGGTTCCAATTCTATCGTCGCCCAGCATAAGCGTGTAGCTCAAGAGGCCTTCTCCCGATTCCCCTTTTTATTATCCTTCTAGATATTTGTTCGTATGAATACATGGAGCATGGGTGGGTCAACCCAGTGAAGGTAGTTTGTCGAGGTCTCTCTATTCTCGCCCCCCCCCCCCCATACCCCTCTTCCCACTCCCCTCATTCAAAGCCGCCCCCTATCCCTCCCTCCCAATCACCCTCTCCCATACAGATGGCTAACTCCCTCTTAGATAGGGAGGGTCAATCCCTTTCCTCTGATCTCAGTAGATCAAGCCAAACCCGTAGAATACCAGTCTCTCGAGACCTTTAGATCTTTCTGACAGCTAATTGCAAATGGAATACTTCAGGGTGCAATGTACCCTTTTAGGAGTGTTCCAGGTAGGGACAATAACAATAACTGTGTTCCCGTTCACAATAAAGTACGCGTTCCCGGGTAGCATATGGCCCGAGATCGTTCTTCACCCAACACAAAGTAAAGTATGACCTACCCTTAGTCAGTTGCCGATGAAGACAATGTGTGGTGAATGATGCGAATCCCCTCACGGACAATTCCTGAATCATCCAGTTTTACTAATAACTCTGAAGCGATAAAACTAAAATGAGCTAACCCCGAAATAGAAATTCATAGTTCATCGTCTCCCCTTGACTACCGTAGCCTTATACGTTATGGAGAGTACTAAGACAACAGTACTAAGACAACAGAGAGTACTAAGACAAGAACAAGCCATACTAAACTCTGCTAGTAGAGAGCGAAGAGAGTAGAGACGAAATAGGAATGAGTTTACTGACGGAAAATTCTAGCCAAAAATAAGTGACTAAAGACAAGTGCCACTGTTGCATCAGCATTAACGGTCATCCCCTCACAGTGAAGTATCATGTGATCACCTCTCCCACTGATCAAATACTCAAGGTCATTTCATGCAACCTTTGTCTGTTTCCACAACCTCCCGAATGGTATCAAATACCGTTTAATAACTGATTCCTATTCGAATACAATCCTTATCTCTTCCTATAGCACAAATGAGTACGGAGCAAAGGCAACAATTCCGAGAAGTATTCGTATTGAGTATGGCATTATGACTAAGTCACTAGCCAATATGGCAACTTTCCAATACCAGAACAGCATAATTATAGTAATTTCTCTATATATTCACACTAATACGGGTATTATAAAAGGCTCTGTAGATAAGTCTAACCGGTAAGTAGTCTAAAACGATGCATATGAATGATACAGATGGACCTGAGACACGGCAGGACAAGCTCCAATGGAAAGAAGGGATGGAAATGGAGGGAAGGGGGAAAGACTATACTGTAGTCTAGTGGGTAGGGAATACGGTAGTCTACTTGAGAAGAGCAAGCATCGTGGAGGGATGCTCGAGGTACGACTTCATTCGATTGGAGAAACGAGCCATCGTAGCCCCGTCCACTACACGGTGGTCGGCTGCCCAAGATACGTTGATGATCGACGTGGGATGGACCTGAAAGGGAACGGTACTTGGTTAGGGGTATACGATACATATACGGTACAATCTACACTAGACATTATTGTAGACCAATAAAAATATGTGCAGAACTGTTCAGTTAGTTATGTTCTCGAATGAAGCTCAAAGGAATAGTATTTGAATGGAAGACTCACCTGTCCCGAATGGTCATATCGGGGAAGAACCATTAGACGACCAATGGCACCGATTGCTACTTGAGGAGCGAAGATGACGGGCGAAGCATACGTACCTCCGATCTAGAGATACATTATTATTCATCTCTTATTAGCGGGTAGGTTAGTCATGCTGCAGGACGCACTCAGAGACACATGAATGAGAAGGAACTGTGATGAGACACAAGGCAGAAGACCTCAACTTACAGCTCCGATATTGGAGAGAGTGAACGTTCCGTCGGACAAGTCTTCTCTCGACAATTGTTGCCTTCTCGCCGCCTCTGTCAGACGGTCGAGTTCCGCCGCAATCTACAGTAATCCCACTCGATTACAGTAACCCAGAGAACAAGAATACACTGATTGTAAGCAAGACATGTGAGATACAGTAACAAGTGGCATCATTACTGTAATTTATCCTATATTCTTAGGAAGAGCATAAATTGTCCTCGTATATATATGCCATACCTCGAATATGG
Source organism: Micoletzkya japonica (assembly GCA_900490955.1). NCBI lineage: Eukaryota > Metazoa > Nematoda > Chromadorea > Rhabditida > Diplogasteridae > Micoletzkya > Micoletzkya japonica. The sequence continues at coordinate 209,007 of LS901484.1, read as the reverse complement.
TGAGTTGTTCGCAGTTCTTGATACAGGGAACAACGAGACCTCCAGGAGTATCCACAGCAAGGCAAATATTGTGCGAGGCCTTAACCATTGAAAACTTTAATTCTATTTATTCCAGCTTCTATTTAATTCCTGCTAATTCGCTAGACTAGGATGGAGTAACCGTATAGACCCACCCTTTGCGTGACATTCTCCAGTTCCTTGTCAACTGTAGCATTGAGAGAAGGGAATTCTGCGAGACCCAGAGAGGCAGCCTATACACAACCTCTTTAATCCCCTGCTCTTACATACTTCTAGTCAAATGCTCCAATAACAGTACCTTAATGAAGAATGGCATATAGCTCAGTTTGACTCCCTTCTCTTTCGCCAAATGCTTGAGTTCCTTGCGAACAGAGACCAGTCCATCGACTACAAACTACAAAGGGACGAGCGTTACTCTCGCCAACTGAAGTGAACCAAACCTCATCATTGTACCCGAAATGCGGAATCTTGAGTGCTTCCGTCATCGATTTGACCATTGTACGCATGTAGCCCCGAATGGGCACAACTACATCCGAAGTGAGAGCAGTTCTCTCAAGAAGATAATGTAAGTGGAGGGATACTGTAGGTTAAGGAGGTGCTGTAGGCTGTGGGGTTCAGAGGTGGAGGGGTACTGTAAGTTAGGAGGGTACTGTAGGATGAGAGACAATATATGAAAAGGAGGTGCTTTAGGCTTAGGGAGAACATGTAAAGACGCGAACTATGGTTAGAAGGAACAATTTTTTAAACTTTTCTTTATCTTACTTGATACGCTCTTATTTGCTAATTTTTTTTGAATTGGTAGGCTTGATAATTTACGATTTCGCACATTGTTTGGCCCGTTAAGCAAAATATTGTTGGGAAGGTTGCCCACATATAGAATTACTATATGTTTAGAGGTACTGTTAGTTTAGGTTTAGTGTGTAAGGTACAGTACAGTAATCTACCGTATTCTATCTAGTCGACACAAGCCAAACCTTGATGGGAGTCGCAGTGCCTACAGCTGGAGAAGAACGGACGTCTTTAGACGGACGGAGTACTGTAAGATTAGAGATTACGGAAGGTCACCTATGATATGCGTACTAATCATGCAACAGTGCGCAAATTATTCTCCTACCGTCGAAGTTTTTTTATTGGTCAGCGTATACTCATACAAACTGAGCTGTTTCAAGAAAGCATTAGTCATAAGTGTTACTCAGTGAGAAAAAGGAAATCAAAGAAGAAGAAGAAATGCTTCTCCTTACCTTCTTGAGTCAGCTGTCCTATATGTCTGAGAACATCTTCCTTTAGCACTCGCCCCCCTTTTCCTGTCGCGATTACGGTAGACAGATCCACCTACATGATACACATAAAATCTTATAAAAGCAACATATTTGTGTAATACTAGATATTGTATGTAAAGACAGAATAAAGAATAAACATACATTGTGTTCCATAGCCACCCTTCGTACAGCTGGTGTAGCGAGGACTTTTCCCGATTCAGATACTGTAGTCGAAGAAGGGCAAGAAGATGCCTCAGGTTTGGTCGTCAAGTCGACTCAAATCTACAGTAATCCCAAGTCCGGAGTAGCAACTAACCGGGAGGTTTGTCAGACGAGCTCTTCTCTTCGGATACCGTACTCTCCTCCCCCTCCACCTCGATATCCAGGAGAGGTTGTCCCACCCTCGCCACATCGTCCACCTTGTAGTGTCTAAAATGGCCTCTCCTCTCCCCCTTCTCTCCTTTCCACTTACAACTTGCGAATCAATCCATCGTATCGTGATGATATGGTCACTGTTGCTTTGTCAGACTGAACCTCGCACAGTTGATCGAACTGAGAGACGCGATCGCCTTCTTTTACGTGCCTTAAATAATTGCTCAATACTCAAGCTAAGCAATCTTTACCCTCCGAAATACATTTATTAATGTGAAATATCCATAATAACCTTACCATTCCTTGACTTGCACTTCAGCGATTCCTTCTCCGATATCAGACAACTTGAAGGGGATCACCGGGAGATGCAAAACTGAAAAGACTATAGTAAAAATCAATTGCAGCCCAAATACCTGAGGACGAGAAGATACTGCGATGCCCAATGAACGTTGGTCGAATTAAGATCCTTCCCAAAGAAAGCATCGTAGCTAAACGAACAGGAGGGTGCAACTACACACGAGACAAGAACAATCAATTCATCTTCAGAGGGAAGAGAAAGAAACTAATCTTCAAACCTTAATTAGTAAAATTCCATGGGTTCTCGGAAGCAAAAAGTTACCGTAATCACACTAGCTAAAGCTTTTAGCAATGAGTCAGATTTTGAACCAGCTTGAAATCATGTCGGGCAAACATAAATGCAAATATACTAAACACTAATTTTATGGCAATTGCAAATATTAAACATCAATAAAGAAAACACACTAGAAAAAAACATATTGAGAAAATTGCTACGTGCAACATGTTGCTCTGATAAACATACACATTGAAGGATCCCTGCTACAATATTGACTACTATTGTATACGTCAATAGTTAGGAAATCTAACTCAAGATAAATAAATATCTACAAAATATTGCAGCCTTAAAATGTTTCAAAAGTCTCAGAGTACGGTAGTTGAAGAATGTATATTTGGCTCTCCTGAAAGGATTGTTTCGTTTTCTTTTATATTTGAAATATATTGACTGAAACTAAGATCAGAGTCAAAATTTCGACTTTACAATATTTTTATTGTTTGTACTATTCGATTGTGTTGCTTCAGATGAATAGGGGACGCGTAAGTCAGGAAAGAGTGGAGAGCCTCGAGGTTTGATGTCTGCACAACTTGTACTATCCAAAATATTTCAGAATGCAAACGAACCACCACCTACTCTGACTAGGCGACCTGCATATCTGGACAACGGCACCAGCAATAAGCGTATGTTTTAATATTGTAGATTACTTTTTTCGTGCGCTGTTCCTTTGCAAACATGCATTCGTGTAAACATGCAAGTGTTTATCTAAAATTTAAAAAACAACTAGTGTTTATCTAAAATTTAAAAAAAAAATAGAATCAACATCTCTGGAGCACCTTATGTGATTGCCTCATTCAGATCCGCCGTTCTTTAACTTCAACTCTGCATACATTCGAAGATTGCTGTACAATCTCAAAATACTCTTCATTGGAGATTCATGTAACTGATATAATGATTTTATTTAGTTACCGAGGTTTGCAGTAATGCGAGGAGTCTACAAGGACTTCGTGAGCTGGCTGCAATCGGATGCTTTGTGTAGTGATGCGGGGCTTAGGAGCAAATCGGAGCCTTCATTTATGGGAGATCGCTTGGTAATGTTAACTCGTTTATCCCAATTAATGGTGTGCGTTGAGCTCGATACAACAATTCTGGAGACGGACAAGGTATTTCGACAAGTGAGAGAATACCAAACAGATGACAACCTTCTGCAATTCTTCTTTACTACAAGGTGTGAGATAGCTTATTCAAACGTTGACAGCTTTCCCGAAGACTGTTGACTTTTGAAATTCGGAAATACTCCCACCAGTGCGTAGAATAAAAATTAGTGCTCCTACCAAGCCGAAAATACCAAATATTTCCCCATTTTTGCGCCTACCAAGCCTAGATGCTCAGAATAATTGGGTCTGCTACCCGATGCCACCCGAAGTTGGAGTTGGTGCGCAAGCTATTGGTATGTTGAGAGTGATGAAGGATGACATCGACCATCTTCTGGCCCATATACAAAGGGATGGGGCTCCGGACGTCGTTTTCATCAATTCAGCAGTCTGGGACCTCACGAGGTTAATTGATGGGGCGCATAGGAAGAGTTTGGGGAAGAGTTAATGACTTAGATGAATACCCTTCACTCGTTCCACTAGGTTCGCCTCGTGCATTACTGTAGAAAGTGGGGGTACTGTAGGGGCTTTGAAGTTAGTACGGTTTACGGGTAACTTTCTGCAGCGGCTTGCTCTGAAATGGTGGTTTGAGCCCATTTTATTTTGTGCAACGCCTTAGCCAACTAACTGCAACCGTGTCTTCTTGTGAACAAGCATGGCATTACGAGCATCCGAATTGTGTTTAACTTTAGATACGCAGAAGTCTCAAACTGTCAAGCGAATTCGGAAACGCCCTTTCAGAAGGAAGAAGAGATTCGGGTGTGTCAGGAATACCTCAACAGGTGGGCCATTTAATTTGACCATCTAGACACAACGTGCCATTGGCTACATTCACCTAGATAATGGTGAACTGACCGGCTCTTTGCTCATGTCGTATGGTTCCTACAGTAACATACTCGTACTGCGTATTACTTCCGATTAAGCTTTAATTAACAAATCAAATAAACAACAACCATATTGCTGATCTTTTATAAACATAAATTCATTAACAGTTCGCTAACAAGTAGTTTAATTTTTAGCTTTAGATCTGGACATAGTGTTTTACATGTTTACCTCAAATTGCGCTATTACTGTGGCACCGTTGCCAATCTGCAACTTTGTGTCGATATGAAAATTGTTTTAATGGGATATCCGTGTCCCTAGCAAGACGATATTCCTGCAGACTAAGCATGCTTCTCCGACGCTTCCGTGCCCTCCTCCCCCCTCACACCATTCTTGCCTGGGTCGCCTTTCCCCACTGTCGTCCCACTACTAATGTCGGTCTCCAGTCCCATCCCCTCCATCGTTTCCGCAACCACTTCATTCGGTATACTGTAGCTGCCTACCGTATCCACTCCTTTCGTTCCAGGAACATTCTAATCGAGAACGCGCTTCGTGTTTCCCAAGTGGCTTACAACGCGGGTTACGACGTCGTCGATCTCGAGTTCTACATGAGAAGTCACGTCCTGTATCACTATCAGAAGTACGTTTACCTTAAACGAATAACGGCCAATTTTATGCATCAACTAGTGAAGCAAGTTTGTCGTAGTTCAACTTTTACTTTTGTTGTGAAAGTTGTGATTTGACTATTTGATGTATGATCCTTGTCATACACGGGCTCGCACACGATCGTGGGGTGGTAGGCCCCTCTTTTTATCTGACACAACTTGGTAGGCATCACATTACGCACGAAACCTTATTGGCAGACTATGAAAAGCTGCAATTTATACTATGGTAGGCCCCGAAACTGAAGTAACTGTTGGTAACGTTGCCCACGTATGGTCCTGTTAGTAGGCATAACAGGAATGCCTCTATCTGATAGGTAATATTTATCTTTATTGAATACACGCATAGCGTACTACATAGCGTACATGAGTGTTAGTAATATTATAAGCAATAAACGTACCATAGAGCGTAATCGTAATCTATCAAAGGTGCGGTCTCTATCGGGGTGATTGTCCCCCTGGACGTGTCCCTTCAGGAGGGATGGAATGCACTGGTTCCCCTGTGCCGTTCGTCTGCAATCCCATCTCTTAGCTCAATTCCTCGCCGCCGCTTTTAAGCAATCCACGAAGAAATCAATGGAAAAACTGTACCAGGGCTCGATGAACGGCGAGTACATAGTGATGGCTTACAGGATGTTCTACAAATTCGCCTCGTGAGTTGCTAGACTTTTCCACGCTTGGATGAATGCCAATAGTAGACGGTATAGAGTAGAATGAAGAAAGCGAGAGAGATAGAAAGCATGCAACTGAATGTGATCACTACGAGAACTATCTTCAGCAAGAAGCGTCCTCGACCAGGCGAAATAAGTGCAAATGTGGCCAGGAAGGCTTTCGAATTGATGGATGACGAGTCAGTTACTAGAAGACCTTTAATAAGATTGGGCGATGCACTTACAATTAGTCCATTTGGAAACTTAGATATCAGTATTACGGAAAATCGGTGTCAAAGTTTTCAAGTATTTGTTGACAAATACTACAGAGTACCGTTGTGTTTGTTTAGTTCTTGCTTTATTTGATTAGAGGAGTTGTGCTATATCGCCTGATCTTTGATATGAACTACTAATGGGCATAATTGCAGTTACCGGAACAAACTCTCTACCGTCATCTCCAATGCGCGAACTCTGTGGCCTCTCATCTCGCAGAAGAGAATGTCCCGTCGAGAGGAGAGAGAAAGTAAAGAAGAGAAAAGCAATAAGGAACGGTCGAGATCAACTTCGTCTCTTGTCAGTTATAGAAGGGGAGGGTTCGCGGAAGTGATGGGGAAGGGGAGACAGAATGAGGGGAGGGGAGGGAAGGGGAAGGACGGGAGGAGTGTGAAGAGGGGAAGTAAGACGAATGGAAAGGAGAAGGAAGAGAAGAGGGCAAGGAGTGCGTCCCCTTTGAGAATTGTGATGACGAAGCAAGACAGGGAATTGGCTGTGACACTTGTGAGTGGGTACACGGGGACACTTAGGGGCAGAGTTAACGAATGTTATCTCAGATTACGGCTTACCAGGGTATACCTTTAACTTTGCCTTCCAATTAAGTTTATTGTGTAATATGGAGCCTAGCAAGTTCAGTTTTTTTTTCACCGAATTAGGGTTCTCCCGAGGGTCATGCCCATGTACAATATGAATGAAAGAAGTTGGTTGAGGGAAAGGACATGAAGGCGGCGAATGCCCAGTTGTCTTCACAGTACCGATCGAGAAGTCGCCTGAGAAAGAGACCCGCGCCCTCGTGAGTTCAAGTGAGCTGAGGTTACGAATCAGTCTGTGCCATCTCTTCCTATACAGCAGATACGGTATCTACGGTAGTAAAAGTAAAGAGTGCGTAATATGCCTTTTTTCTAACAAACAGAACATGTTTTGTGCATTATGAACAAATTGCCTGTGGCTTAATAATCAGTGTGATGATTTCAGTACTTTTGTAATTTTCGTGTTCATTTAGTAGTAGTTCCACAATCATATGTTTGTTTGGTTTTTGTTTTGTTGACCTGTTTCCATTCGCTTTCAGAATAAATTTAATGACAGTCAACCATCACAATCAAAATGACAAAATCCAGTATTCAATCGCAATCATAGTAGATCCGTATATGTATAAGCATTTAAATAAAATATCAATGATACCCAACCCTTCCACGAATAACTTACTGTTAAAACAAAATAATATGGTACACACTGGTAATGCATTGTAATCCCTTCGGTTCGTTGTGTTATTAGGTAAGAATGGTAATAATATTAGGTAAGAATGGTAATAATTTTAAAGAGAGGTAGATATAACAGAAGTGAGTCCATGTACAAGAAGAGTAGGAGGCAGAGATGCGGATAGCAGTCGTATTCGTTCCAAGTAGCGAAGGGAGTCTCCTTCGGGGGCGGGAAGGGATAAGAAACAGATGGCTGCGTCACTGCTGTACTGTCGCACCATGTCATTGAAGGCACGCACGTACGTGGGGGACAGTTCACTCCTAGAAGACAGTGAAGACTCGCTTGAATAGGGGAGGGGTACCTCGGCTCTTTGGGAGCATGGCACACTACATGGTCCCATGGAACGACCACCGACTCTGCTTGGATTCGCAACGTGTCGAGCACGTTCTTCAGTTGTTTCTCCCGTCGATGCATGTCCTATCACGAGGTATTCATACGGGATAAGGAATATCCCACCTGTAACGAGTTGACGCAGATGAATACACGAAGGCGACATGTAGCCCGCCATCGGGCAGACATGGAGAGGATACACGCGAGTTGGAGGAGGAACAGGGAACTGAGGAGGATAGTCTGGTCGTTCCTTATGAAACGACTCACCTGTTGTCCCATCCGAGTCCCGTCTCCTCTGGCTTCTGCAGATCAACAGGCCACACATCGATGCATCGTCTCTGTCCTCCCCATCCCCTCATCATTGCATCCTGGACACTTCAAGTAGCTGCAAGCTACTCCGTAATACATACCTTGTCCAGCTTGTGCATATGACGGGCGATGCACAAGTTCTTGTTCATGTGCAAGATGTCTTTGAGCGTGGCTACATACTCTTCAGGAGAAATGCGTTGAAGAGAGCCGTTTAGTTCCTGAACAATGGCTTTGAATAAAGTCGGATGTGAACTTACTCTTGGCATGTAGTCGCTAGCTGTAAAGTATTCGACGACCTCCGCACGTTCGATCTTGCACTTTCTGTAATACCAAGTGTGACCGAAGACTCTCTACTTGCCTACCGCAAGTCCTTGAGCAACTTGCTCGCATCCAGCGTTGTCTCTCCAGGCTTCTCCTCGTACATTCCTAGTACTACGGTGTTAGGCTTCATAGCTCCTAGACCAGACAAGCGTATGAGCTACAAAAAGGAATATCTTATGTATTTGGGAGGAGATACCTGTTGGATTCCTTGTCTAATCTTATCGGCCATCGTCACTTCCACGAAAGCTTTCAGCTTGAGATAGTCAACGAGCGTCAACCAATACGCTGATACCTGAAGATCTTGGATAAGAAGGATTCAGCAGCTGTTTACCTGCTGCAAGGGATCCTCACTCCTTCCGTTATCATCCATTTCTCCCTTTCGTACGTGTCCGATGACATACAGTCCACTCTTCTTGAGATCGTTTACGAAATCCATAAGATTGCAAGCAGCTGCTGGTCTCGATACGAGTAGTAGAATCTAAGCGAATGTGAGTCTTGAAAGCAAAGTATGAGGAATACCTGGGGTCTCCAATATTTGACGTGTTCCTTTCTAGAATCGAGGAGAAGAAGATACTTCCTGACTTGGTGATAGATCAGAGCTTGGGAGATTGAGCCCCATGAGCCGGCAGGCGCCTAATTTAACAACTTTGCTTCATCAAAATGGAAGCTTACCTGGTAGTGGAGAATGATGATCAGAATTAGTAGGAAGAGAATTGAGAGGGCACTCATCGATGCATCTACTACGAGCATCATTATCCCCGTTCCCGCCACTCCGAGAGTGCACGTTTGCCACGAGAAGTATTTGAATGTCGGCCTGAAGATTGAATAGATGAATCTTGTGGTCGCGCTTACCTGAAGTTGGGGGCAGATGTGAGGTCTAGTGCTAGACACGCAATATTCACTCCCATATATGATAAGAGAAAGAAGATCGAAGTGAGCTTCGCAATGCGGTTCATGGCGCCAACAAGGAAGACACACTTAAATATACAAGTCATTTATATATTTGAATCTTCATACCACAACGCAGATCCATGCTATGAGAACGGAGAAGACCGGATTAGCATTTCCAATCTAGAAAAGTTTATTCAGCTAGGATTCAATCTTCCAAGCTTACCTCTATAGATGCTGGTTTGAGAATGCAACCGAACAGTTTATCTTGAGCCAGTCTGTTGAGCACTCGAGATGAACCAATCAAGTTGCTCATTGAAGAGAACAGCGTTGTTGAGAATACTCCAATGAGGATTGGCCATCGGGAGAAGTTGGTGTCCATCATAACCTAAATAATAGGCTTGTTGGATGAATAAGATGTAAGCATACCGTGTAGTCATTCTGAAGAAGATTTCTCGTAGAAGTTGCTGCAGTGAGAAAGGCAGTTAACACGTAGATGCAGAAAGTGGTGAATACAGCCTGTGACCACAGTTAAATACATTAATTGAAATATTGCTTACTTGAACAGTTCCCCTCGGGATGGATACAGAAGGTCGTGCGAGTTCTCCTGACATATTCGCTCCCGCCATGAGTCCTGTTGGTGAAATTACCAAATTATTTATGTCCACATGCATACCGGTAACTCCAGAAAATATTATGGAGAACATCAGGGCAAAGTCTGTCGGCTTCTCAGTGGTATAATCATACGTGAAATCAGTTAGCATATTTTCGCTCAGCGATGAAAAACTGAATACAATGTTGTTTTAGTATGTTAAAATTGTAACCTGAATGCTGTGTAGTTCGCAGTGATGTGTTGCGTAAAGTCGGGAACCTTTGGAGAATCCGGGTCAGATGCATTTTCAGGTACCAAATATGCAGGAGTATTTGCCTTAAATAGCATTCAGTAATGCCGTCTTGCTTTACCTAGTACCTTTGGTATAGGGACTTGGAAGGGTGAAACGAAGATACATGATAATATGAATGTAGAGTAGCACACAGATATAACTGAAAAAAAACTCATGAATTCAAACAATAACCATGCATACCGATGAAGGTTGCCAATGCTGTCTTTGCAAATATTCCCGATCCAAGGAGGCAAACAACGAGAAGGAAGAAACTAATACCCACACAATACAGGAATCGGTAGACTGGTGAATTGGGAATCTCTTAAAACATGTAATATATCAAAACATTTCGATTTCAACTCACGTCCTTCTCCAATGTTTTGAATGAGCGCTTCCGTAAATCCAGAAACGTATAAGGCACAAGAGAACACGTTAGCAACAAAGAACAAAACTCCGATAGCCCCACCGAATTCTGGTCCAAGTGAGCGGGAGATCATATCTAAAGAATCATATGATGTACGGATTGTATGTGGAAGTTACAATATACACCGCCTCCCTCGATAGCTCCATTAGATGAGATTGCACAAAGTGAAAGAACCTGAAATTCAAATTTAACTTTTTCATATGGGTATATTGTAATTGTGCATACCGTAAGCATGACAATTGCGTAAGCCATGATTAATTGTACGACTGTCATTAGAAATCCAAGTTGACCCACGACAAATCCTGACAAAAACTTGGCATACACGGTTTTGCTTTTTGCCGCTGTCAAAATCTAGACAAATGTAAACATACCCATTCGTAGAAATAGAAGAACGCTGAACATAGAAAGTGCGACAGGAGCGAAGACTCCCGAGATGGTAGTTAATCCATTTGGACGGGCCATATTGATATCAACAGCTTCAAGTTGGATTATAGCTTTGTTTCCTTCGCCTATTAAGGTAGTGGTGGAAATCTCTTACTCGGTCCATTTGCTCCAACGGGCGACATGGGTTCACACGTTATGTTCGCGTTATTGTCGTCTTCTATAAAGCGTAATTTAACTTTCAATTAATTGAAGGACTATGCTCTTAAAATAACATCTGTGCGATCTAAAATAAAGTTTAGAAATTGTTTAGACAGTTCACTCGCAGTTTAGAGTGAACAGTGCCATTCTGACTCATTGTATACGTATCGAATCAAGCACACTGAGAAAGGTTATAGCTTTAAAGAAAAGAACCTGCGTATTGCAAAAGATGCACTCGACAAATGCTACGTTGTTCAACTGACGTTTTCGGATTCATGCGTTTGTGTTGCATCTTCTAATTCCCACCCATGTAAAGATAGGAAAGAATGGCATGCTTAGGAGTAGTACAGCAAACGAGCCTCGAATCAAGAACTCAGGAGGTAGATCACTTCTCCTGACGGAAGTGGTGGGTTCGGGTGAATCGGAAAAGACGATGCCCGCTGGCTCCGGTATCTGTTCGAGTCTCGAAGGGCTGGCCTCGGCTGTGAGAAGGAATGCCTTTTGCTGTTAGTCATGCAAGCGAAGCAACACTCAACCAGTGACACACAAGAAGGACGATAACGTGCCCTTTGAAAGACTCACCAGTGGGTCCGTCGACGAATAGCTCATTCACAATGCCCCCATAGGAGCTCGATTGGCTTGCCAAGGGAATCCTTCCGTTAGACATCTCTTCCATTCTGCTCTTTATGTGTCCATTCGGTTTAACCTGGTAAATTAATCAAGTACTAACACAATGAGCTCCACGTGTCGCCATACAATAAGCCTTTAATCAAATTTTAAAACTTGATACGTTATTTCACGGGTTTCGCAACATAAAACGAAGTACGGAGTTATAAAAATGTTGCAATAATGTACGCTGGCAACGTGAGAACTAGTAAGAGCTTAGTGACAGTAAGCGAGAGCATAATAATAACGAGTCCGGCAGTTGATGCTCTTCCGGTTTATCTGCTAACGAGCGCAAGTCTTGTACACACCCATCACTCTCAACAGTTGATTGATGATCCGTTTTGGTCATGCGGTCGCATCCATTTTGTCGTGTCTTGTTTTGCCAGTTCCTTCCCAGTAGTTTGACCGCTTTGATGCATCACATAGGATGCATGTTCAGTGAAAGTAGGTCACGCGTATTGCTAGCCAAACAATTGTACCAATGGTATTGTTCTTGCCCTGTAACCATCTCTTGCTGGTATACCTGTCTTTTCGGTTCCTTTCTTATAGAAATAGACATTGCGTGTACCCGTCCGCCCTTATTTAGTCAAGTGCATTCGTTGTCCGCCGGAGAGAAATGAAAATCAATACGTATGTTGCAGAGGTGTTCTTAGAGGTGCACAATGGAGACCTCAGAGTAGCCAGTATTAATGTCCTCGTCTACTCTCGTCGAGACTGTAAATATCAATCTGGAAGACTTCTCGGAGATATTCCTTACCTGCGCTACTTGTCTCTACGTTTTCGATGAGGTGAGGGTTGCTTGCACTGTACCTGCACTTTCACTCTTCTCTTTGCAGGAAGAGAAGAAAGCGAAGCTCCTGCCCTGTTCCCATTCCGTGTGCCTGTCATGTCTCGAACAACTAGCAGCTCTTCCCCAGGTTAGTCTCCCGATCGACTCTTCCCCAATCTCTGCTTAGAATGCCCAACGCGGTCTCATCCGTTGTCCCCTCTGCCGTGAAGAGTGCGTCCTTCCCCCGGGTGGGCCCTCTGCTCTTCCCGCTTCCTTCCTCATCAACCAACTACGCGACGTTCTTCGTCGTCAACGCAAGGACGTTGTTCCCTCGTGTAGTATCCATCCCCAGGAGGGTCTACTCTACTGCGAATCGTGCGACCACGTCTTTTGTCCCAACTGCGATAAGATCAAGTGAGTTACACTCTTTCCTGCGTGGTCGAAACGTATGAATTCAGCAAGAAGTGCGTGCAAGAACAACACACAGTGATCGCCTTCTCGTTAGCTCTGAAGAGGATGAGTGAGATAGCTCAGTATCGGACAAAGGGACGGCTAGCCGCTCTCAAAACAGCCACTTCGGCCGTTACTACGGAAATCGAGAAATTAGACAAGAACGTCGACCGCATTGTTGATCAGATCAATGCCGCCTTTCAGGTATGATACACCTTGTGTTGCGTGCACTACTCGTTATGTTATAGGATGTGAATCACGTTGTGGAAAGTCGGAGACGAGAACTAATCGAGATGGTACGAGTGAGACGGGACGAGAAGAGGAAGGTGCTGCGAGATCAACTGGAAGCTATCGACGACGAGAAACAGCAGTTGGAGAAGGTTTAAGGAGTTATCTTGAGTCGAATATTGGATGATACAGGAACTGGAGACCTGTACGGTACCCGTGAGAGACGTTGCTCGTCGGGTCAAACGAACGTACGTATCGGATGCACGATTGATGGAACCGAAAGAGAACGCCTTCCTCCGACTGAACACAGAGTCAACTGGACTGCTGGCTGAGATTCACAAGTGTCTTGCGGGATACGGAACGCTCTCCGCCTCGACGACATTTCCCGGCGAATGCACGGTGGGTGAATGGAAGATGGCGGGAAATAAGAGACGCGATTACAGCTCGAACTCGTGGGGAAGGCGTGTGTGCATACGAATACCCTCGTTGTACTGAAGACGGCAGATGTGGAGGGAAGAAGGAGAACGAGTGGAGGAGATCCCATTGATGCTCATCTCGAGAAGGCGACTGTCAAGACACCCGTTGTGGTGACGGACAACAACGACGGCGCGTATCAGCTTACATTCAGGTATGTCTTCTTTATTCCGAGATTAGAAGGGGATAGTCCAAACGTGCTTATCCTCACGCGACGCTCTCGTTGATCCCGGTCGTTACTCCTGCTTAATGTCCTCGTGCGCAGAGTCGTTAGGCCGAATGTGCATGTGTTTGACGACTGCAAGAGACTAATAACCGACGATTGCAGAGTGGCCGAAGACGGAGAGTACCTCCTACACGTCAACATCTTCGGTCGACCCGTCCGTAATTCGCCCTTCGCGGTATCCGTATCCGCTCATCAACCCTTCTTATGGGAAGCCAAAGCCGAGTTCCATCAACCAGTCCGTGTAGCCATCGGTCCCGGAAAGACATTCTACGTATTGGATACGGGCAATAACCGAGGTACGAGAATTGAGTATTCATTCAACTTTTTGCTAACCAATTCTCATAGATACATTACCACAAAAGATAGAGCTATATTTTTATCATCAAGTAACAAAGTGATGTTTTCAGTGCGTATCCTAAAATGGAGTGGTGAAGTGGTCCGTGATGTCTCGTCTCCTTGTCTCGATGGTGGTTCGGCCGTGGGTCTTGCTCTTCTTCCCGAAGGAAACCTCGCTCTTCTCAACTGGAAGTCCCGCTCCTTATCAACCGTATCCGCCGAGGGAACACCTATCAAGAGTATCGTATTCTCGGAATTCAAGGAACCCATCGATCTCGCGATCGATGGTAGGGGACGATTCTTAGTGGCTGATGCTCTCAAGGTAATCGCCGTCAATTATTCCTTCATCTCTTCCCTGATCCCTACAGGTCTTCGTCCTCGATGCTTCTCTTCGTCCGGTCTTCTCCTTTCCTGTAACCGGTGCTCTCATAACGTGTGTAGGAGTGGGAATGGATGACGATATTTTAGTCGGTCAGTGACTTTCAGACATTGTGCAGAAGGAAGAAACAGCCCACTATAAAGGACATGTCTGATCCTCATTCAGGAACGACTTCTTCACTTCTTCTCTTCGATGGTGGTGGTCGTCTACAACGTCAAATAGCCATATCTCAACCCGATTGCAAATCTCGCAGCATGGTCACGTGTTGTGCAACCTGCCCTGTGTCAAGTCGAATAGTCTGTGGAGGTAGGAACATCTCTGTTACGGGTTAAGCAATGTGGCATAAGTTTGGCAAGGAATGCAACGCGTGAACAAGTAAAACGAACTCAATAACATAACCATCTTTCCGGAAATGCAGTAATTACCGTATCCCCAATATAGTAACTTCCTATTGCAGTCGTCGATTCCCGTACAAATCGTGCTGAACTATGTGTGTCATCGTACAAGGGAGACTTCTTGTTCCGAATCGACAGTAAAGGGGGTCGTCTCCGTCGTCCATCCGGTCTCGCTCTTTCTCCCGATGGATTCGCCTTCTGTGTAGACCACCCAACCAACTCGCTACGAATGTACAAATTCCGCTGACCCCCCTACCCTCCTCTGAAAGAACCTCACTATTACTCAGTTCTTTTTATCTACTATCGATACTTATGTCACGGGACACAACCGAAATGCATGAAATACATTGAACTCCTCGATGGATTAAGTGATTATGCCGAGATTTACTTGAAGATAAATATTATTGGAATGTTTCAATGCTTGGAGACAGATCTAGAACACAATGGCAATCACCACCACCGGAGTATTTTCATGTATAATTTTCATGAAAATGGTGAAACGCGTCTCTAAAAAGTATAGAAGAGTAATTAGTCATTAGGGGACATTGACCGTTGATATAGGGCCTGGATTAGAGAGAGAGAGGGAGGAAGGAGGGGGAGGAATGCGCAATGCCAACTCTTAATTTTTGGCTATTTTCGCGTTAGTTTCGGGCTGTGCACGCTGTGAGCAATTCATGGTATTTATCATAAATTTTTCAACCTCGGCTACGTAAAGTAAACAAATGATCTCACAATGCACAACGCAGAGGAATATTGCCAGAGGCAAAAAGGGGCGATGATATCTTGTTCAATTTTTGAATGTACTCTATTCTTGACTATTCGTTTTGTTATCCTGATTATTAGTGCGTCTTCATAGATTTCTATCTATGATATGTCGAAGATCAATGTGCAAGGAAACTAGTATAACTACGCGGTACCCGGCGGCCCACGAAGCGCCTAAGCATGTATTAGGCAGGCGTCTTGGTCCAACAGTACAAATACATTATCAGTTTATCCCGCTATATTTGGAATCGCAACGGACATTCCCGTATATTTCTGAGAAAAGAGGTTATGTGGAATGAATTATTAGTTTTCTACTAAGTAGTGTACCGTAACCAACTACGTTCGTCGTTTCTACACGTAAAAACCTGTAAACCTCTGCAGGGGTCTGCGGCTAGTTACCCTCCCACAGCATTCCGCCCGGTGAAGAATGTGTCTAATAGCGAATTGACCACCATTTTTTAATTTTCTCAAGAGTGGCTAGGCCAATGGACACCAAATGTTCAGAGAAAATAGAATTCATAGACGCGAACTTAAGTTTTTAAATTCATAATTTTTCATTCACTGATTCACCTACAGGATCGAATCCTATGAGCGGAAACCGCTATTCGCTATTAGAACGCTCGGAATGCTGTGCTCCCCCCTCTTTATTAAACTTTTCAGAACGATGTATGCGAAACGGGGTGCAGACATTTTCGCACAAAATAACTTCCGCACAATCTTACTGGATACGTTTGGTCCGCTAAAATTTTCGACCTTTGCGCATGTGAGGGCCACTGCAGTAGCCAACCCGCAAACCCTGCCCATCTATTTTAAAAGAGACTGTGTTATATTAGTGTTAGGAATAAAATTTATTATTAAAAACTATTTGCAAATAGGAAAACTAAAAGTAAGAATGTACAGCTAGATAAGTTTACCAAATAAACAGTGCATGGCTGTTTCGCTGTCTAGCCATCAGACAGCCATGCAATCCACCCGGGCCGACAGCTCATCAGTGATGAACCCGGGGGATTATTTTGGATACGAAATGGGATAGAATGTTTTAGGAATATTTGCCTATTGATTACATTATAAGGAAATTAAGCATATTTCAAGTTTTTAAGAAAATAGAAAGAGATATCCTGGTGGCGAATAAAATATATCTCCTATATAGCCATTCGAGTATCAGAGAGACGTAAGACGGGGAGAGATAAGTATAGGAAGAGAATGATGTTCAGAGAAGTGAATAGGATGAGAGACGGTGCGAAAGGAGGGAAGGCAAGAGGAAGAGGTTGATTGTATGAGAGGGCGAAAGAGAAGAGAGATGGAGGGAAGTGCCAGAGGCAAAGATATAGTTGACCTCATGAGTTAATGATCAGAGAAGCCATTTCACCAGCACCTAGTCCATACTTATAGGTGATACTAGGATTCCTTCCAATTGTCTTCAAGAGCTTTCCAACTATTATAGTCTTGGGGTAGCCATTGGTAATGTACTGTTTGTATAATTGTATGCATCTAGTAGTAAAGTCCAGTCTCCTAGTTGAATTACGGTATATCCTTAGCATTTCGCTGTACAAGGTATTTAAGCCTATTCTAAGAGGAATGCAAGAAGTGTAATGGGGATAACGGATTACTGTAAATGAATAGGCATCAGTTTTGTTAAAGAGGGAGGTAACTACAGTAGTATCCTGAACAATCTCAATAACCAGGTCTAAGAACTCAGCCGATTCGTCTGTTCTAGATTAAGTGAGTCGTGGTACATAGTCTTAATAATAGTTGTGAAGGCGTCTACTTTACTCGACACATGAAGTATGTCGTCAATGTATCGAAAAGTTCTACCAAGTCTGTAGGAGAGAGGATCACCGCGTTTAATGTTTTTAGATATATAGCTGAATTCCATGAAGCTAAGAGTGAGATCCGCTATCTGTGGCGAAGCATTATTACCTTGTGAAATTCCACAGTTCTGCTTATAAATAGTACCACCATATAGTGCATAGCTGTGGTTCATAACATAATCGATCATCATAATAATATCGCCCATTTGATAGCATCTACCAGTTGATGAAGGGTCGTTCGTATATCTTACGGTATTGCCATTCAGTACACTCAGCGAAATTTCACCACCATACAGCATCTAGTGAATCATTCACCACACAAATTTCACCAGCCCGCTGGTGAATTGTGCTCCATTCACCAGCGGGCTGGTGAAATTTGTGTGGTGAATGATTCACTAGGTGCTGTATGGTGGTGAAATTTCGCTCAGTGTACTAGAAATCTGCACCCACTGTTATTGTAGCATAGACTTATTAACTTGCTCATGTTAGCTGAGATAACACTATGTGGAAGATTAGTGAAGAGAGAGGAGAAATCGGCGCAGTATATTTCCAACTTATCATTGGTGCCGTGAGCTAGTTTCTGTGTAACTTGCATAGTATTGGTAATAGGCTCTAGAGAGTAAGTTACTCTGATCTTAGGAACTTCAGTTGATCGAATAGTAGACAGTATCAGTCTTACTTCCTTGCGATTGAGTAATTTGTTCAATGGAATCTTATCCATATACTCACCACTACAGGTAAGAGAGAGGTTTATGTATTATTGACGAAAACGTTCCGTCAGTCGACTCATTCCTACTTCTTCTGCAGTCTCTTCATACCGCTTCGCTCTGTCGTCGGAAGTAGGAATGAGACGACGGGCGGAACATTTTCCTCAACCATACGTATGTTCTGCATTAGAATTATTAGAGACATCCTTCCAATAAGTTTTGCAAACAACGCTAAGGATTCTACTACGTACATCAAATGTAAGTGCATTAAACTGAGGAGAGCAGGCGAATTCGAGTAGGAAGCGGATTTCTCTGCGAGCGTGCACGAATGTACAGTTTTCTTCCGTGTAGGTTGCCAATCTGGTCTTGCAACGTATTGGTGCTATTAGCTTTATATGCAGGCTTTCGTCTACGTTTCCCACGTCTGCATCGATTTTCTCTCTTAGAAGAAATAGGCATTGTAAAATAAGGATGAGTGGATTTGACAATAGAACTAACGCCTTCAGAAATGAGTCCAAAACCTTGAATTTGGTCGTTCAAACCATAAGGAAAAGCTGTCATAAGTACCTTGATCCACTTCACTTCTTTAGCTCTAAGCTGGGCCTTGTTATCTGCGTGATCAAGAATATCTACGCTATATGAATAACGGTTGTGACCTGGACAGTTGTAATGTTTAGTCAGGTACATATTCAAATCATTGTTTTGTATATGATTAGAGTGTTGAGAGATACGTCTTTTTAGGAATTGCATTGTTTCTCCAACGTACTGCAAACCACAAACATCACATGTAATTAAGTAGACTACGTATTTAGACCAACAGTCTGCATTCAGTGGCTTATTGGTAAGAACTATGCAATTGGTTACTGTAGAAGTCACTCTATTTGCACACCGTAATCTGGGGCAAAGTGTACACCTTGCCTTATTGCAAACTCCGCTGGAATGGCTAGAATACTCATCGAATCTAACAATGTTCTGTCCATTCTCCCTCTCATTGAAATGTAGTATAGAAGAAGGGGGTTGGTTTTTGTTTTGTTTGTTTGTAGCAGGCAAGTTTAAATATTCCACGGCTTGCCCAAGCCTAATGGACGTGGTGGGGCGACCGATTTGCTGGGACTGCCAGCGAGGTGTCGGAAGGCTAAATAGCCAACCTCATCAACAACAGGGCACGTATGATCCAACGGCACGCACCACCATGGGGCGGATCTGTGACACCTGTCTGGTATGGAAGTATCGGTTAAAGACATAGTACGAAGACTTGCAAAAACAATTGTTAGACAGTATCAGTATCAGTATCATACGCTTTATCAGGACAAGTACGTGAGGGTCTTGGGTCACGGGTCACTGTAGCGCCAACTTCGTAAGCCTTTCCCACTCCGCCTTGTCTTCGGCCTTCGTCAGGAATCGGGGTCCCGCAACCTCCACAAACTGGTCCCTCCATCTTGCAACCGGACGGCCTTGCTTTCGCTTGGGCCCT
>LS901484.1:160501-182531 GCA_900490955.1 Micoletzkya japonica | reverse complement strand
AAACGCCACCAATCCATTATCAACGCTCTATAAACCAAGTAAATCATCAAAAAAATGAAAAGGCAGCGACTAAAACGAAGGAGAAAGCGCGAGGAACGGCTAGGGCGGCCAGCTTTTTGGCAACTTGCCAAAAAGGGGCGTGGCCGCAAATTAGCAGTCGCAATTGCGTACAGCATCGGACCATTTTAGAACGCAGTGCGTGACATTTAACTGGACATTCCATGCCGAGGGACACATACAAACATATACACATACACATACAAACATAGTGTACGATATCGATTTTGAGAAAATTTTCAAAAACGCTCAAACTTTGCCAGAACACGTTTTAGAGATCGGGGATAATTTTTGGAAAAATTACCTTATAAAAAAACTGCAAAATTTTGGCCTCCGGGCACCCCTCCCCCCATGCGCGCACGGAAGCGCTATGCCCCGGCCCTCCTAATACTGGAAGACTTCTTTGATCGGTATACTAGTGAAGGGCTGGTATAGCGGTTAGTTGCCTTGTCTATACAGCGGATGCTCGCAGGTTCGGTTCACGTTGGGGTCAAGTTATTTTGCTGATTTTGCGCGACTGCGGGGAAACCCGTTTTCCCATAATATCGTGATATCTGACCTATAAAACGCTTTGGTTAGTAATTTTGAAACAAATTAAACACTATAACTGGCTTTTTGTGGGTTTAGAAAACAGCGATAGGAAAATTACTGCGTCAGATATGTTTCACATGGGGTGCCGCCTCTTCCGCACAGACATTTCCGCACACGGCGTTTCGGGCTCAACGAAAACCAATAAAACGGTCCATATGTGTCTCTTGGTACGAATTAAAAAGCCACTGCAACATAGATGGGCAGGGTTTGCGGGTTGGTGTTTATTTGGTAAACTTATCTAGCTGTACATTCTTACTTTTAGTTTTCCTATTTGCAAATAGTTTTTAATAATAAATTTTATTCCTAACACTAATATAACACAGTCTCTTTTAAAACAGATGGGCAGGGTTTGCGGGTTGGCTACTGCAGTGGCCCTCACATGCGCAAAGGTCGAAAATTTTAGCGGACCAAACGTATCCAGTAAGATTGTGCGGAAGTCATTTTGTGCGGAAAAGTCTGCACCCCGTTTCGCATGCATCGTTCTGAAAAGTTAAATAAAGAGGGGGAGGGTAACTAGTCGCAGCACAGTGTTCTGACAACAGTCAAAATGTTAAGCGAACGAGATGCCGAAAAATAACCCTGATTTCGGTAGGCTCTCACACGGAAAACACCGTATCCTAAGCATTTTGGCTCGTTCGCTTAACATTTAGAACATCGTGGCAGACCCCTGCAGAGGTTCACAGGTTTCTATGTGTAGAAACGACGAACGTAGTTGGTTACGGTACACTACTTAGTAGAAAACTAGTAATTCATTCCACATAACCTCTTTTCTCAGAAATATACGGTAATGTCCGTTGTGATCCCAAACATAGTGGGATAAACTGATTTTACCTGAAAATAAATATATTATTGGAATGTTTTAATGCTTGGAGACAGATCTATAAAAAACGCAACCACAAACATAAAAAATAATCTAAGATTCAATAAATAAAAGAGCGTATATTCTCCCTAAGTTTAATTGTGAAATCCTTGAAAAATTTTTTATTGCTTGATTGCCATTGGGAAAACTCAACATGCCCGGAATTTTAGCAAAATAAAGGAACAGAAGACAGCCATGCAATTCATTAAAAATTTCTGATGAATATCCTCCAAATTTTAGTCTATCCTATGGATCACTTCGATGTGTTTATGTATGCAAAATGATAAATAAATAAAGGATCAGCAAATGCACGTGTAGCTACATAATTAGGGTTTAGATTATTTCATTATCTGCACTCTCCTCACTTTGCACGGTCTCTCGTTCGAAGAACGGCTGTATCTACTATCAATACTTATATCACGGGACACGGGAAACAGAAATTCATGAAATACATTGAACTCCGGATTAGGTGATTATGACGAGGGACGTGAAAATAAATATATTATTGGAATGTTTCAATGCTTGGAGACAGATCTATAAAAAATGCAACCACAAACACACAAAACCAATCTGAGCTTCAATAAATAAAGGGGGGGACTACCTGCTAAACGGTATAGAGGAGTATACGAATACTGGCTGCATTAAGGTGATTAGCAGGGAATAATAGATAAAAGGAGGATAGGGTATTCTGGTTGAAAGAATGGGAGGGTTTCAAAGTTCGGTCTTGAGGTAGGTCCTCTTGACATGGTCTACGAGTTTGCCGGTAGAATGAGAGAGGGACTCGCAGAGGGAACGGAGGTAGAAGAAGTGGAATCGGAGGGTTGAGAGAGGGTCTCCCCCGAGGAGGTTGGAGGGAAGGGTCCAGAGGGAAGAGACGGGGATGAGGCCACGGCCATAGCAAACAACGACAGTCTTGTCGGAGAGGGACACGAGGGACGACTCGAATTGAGACACACGGAAGTTCGATCCTGCAATTCATTTCATTTTATCTACGCTGTACGCGTAGAGGTTGAGGGGAATGGATCACTCCTAAGTAAATAAGTATCCAGGACAAAAATAGCCACTAATGCAAATGCGTATGGGAGGGCACTCTGGTCACTCTATCACAAAGGCATCAAAGGCATCTGACACCTCCATCACCCTTCTCTTTTATCATTTCTATCACCCACAATACTCCCATTTGACTCTTCTCCGTCCCTTCATTCCCCTCTCTTCCTCCAAGTACCACATAAGCCTCTCCCAGTCCACTCTCCATTAGTCCCCTTTCCATCTACGTATCACCCACGTCTCTCCCTATCCCCCTCCTAATCCCCCCTAAGGTGCTTCCCCCTCATAACTTCATATTACACCTGCAGTCAGACTCTCCACAGCCTCGCTATTCGAAATGTCCGAAGCTCTCTTGACCGATCCCGACATTACAGTGCACGTCGAATTGGCGAAGTGAAGGCCTGCAATAATACACATTCTTCGAATAGCAAACTCTCACATCGTTTCATCTAAACCATCTACCCACTACCCATCCTTCCCACAACGTGCCATACCCACCAGTTCTTCCAGTCGTAGCAAAGGGAGCGTAGAATCCGAGGATGAATTCGGTGATTCCCCCATGGAGAACGAGAGCCTTCAGTTGGAGTCCTCCTGCTTGGAAGGCAGTCCAATGGAGATCAGTCGATACGAGGGGACCGAAGGACTTGCGCAGATCCGCTGCGAGACGGTGCACCGAAGACAGTCCTTCTCCCTTGTTCTTCTCAGCCAACGAACGGAATTCCTTCGGGGAGAAGGAATAGCCCTTCTCACGAAGAATGTAACTCGTCCCTGCGAACAGGACGTAGGCCAAGACTGCGAAGCGAATGAGACGGGAGAAGAAGAAACCCATTGGGACTGAAACGAAGGCATGGGAATAGACCTCCTGAATCGCGTCCATTTAATCGAATTAGACCATTTTTCCTTGGTTAGGTTTCAAGCATTAGTTATAACAAGACTTTCTTCATGTCATTCATGAAACATAACCACAAAAATTCGGTGGTCGGACTCGATTCAGGAGGTCTAGATGGGAATAGGGGATAGGGGATAGGGAGACTGCGAGGTATTCGACAATGAATAGCAACATTCATCAACCAACGACGAGGAAGCAGTGAGGCATAAAATAAACTCTTCTTTATACGTACTCATCGACTGTGAACTGTCGATACATGCTACACAATACACACATAATTCATTCCTTCAATTATATTTTGAATGTAATCATAATAATTTAGCCAGGGGAGGAGAAAAAGGAAAGCAGATATACTGCGAGAATACGAGCAAGTAGAGCAGATCACGACATGTCCGGGATTTAGAGGGGAATCAAAATGAGGAGGAATAATACAGGAAACGAGTGAGTACAAGGCAAAAGGGAGGGGGTACGGTAGATGGGGTGACTAGAATGTAGTTATAGGGAGACAACGACCAGTCTACCGTATCCCACGAAGTATATGGTATCTCAAGAAGAAGTGGAAGGAGTGGGGTCATCCTTACCCCCTCCCTCTCCCTCGGTCTCCTCTTCCTCTTCACCATTCGCATTCGGAACCCACAGTCCCGAATCGATGCATCGCTTCAGGTGATATGCGAAAACCTAAACAACCATTCTCACAACATTATTATAATAATAGCAGCACTTGCATCGTAAGTAGTGTAGGTAGAACCTTACCGTAACCTACCGTAGAGTACGGTAGCGGGGTTGTTACAAAACCTACTACCGTACTCTACCTACACTACTATCGTACGTTGAAGTTGACATCATGGCATCACAAATTCCCTAAACTGCAGGAATGCCAAACAAAGCGTGTACCTCCTCATCCATACTCTGTGCCACTTCTTGCAATCGGGAGATTTCCCTCGACTCGAAGGCATTCCTCATCTCCTCGGGCAACGACTCGAATACCTCCTGGGGGTCAAGACCCCCCGGGGCAGTGGCCACTCGCTTCTCCCTCTCTTCAGCTTCGTACTCAGCAAGGGCCTCATCGCGCTTCTGAACATTCAATATATCCTATCTATACACAAATAAGGAGAGTACAGTGACAACTGAAATTGCGGAACATTCGTAATAAATAAAAGAGTCTGCGTAACCTGCTTAGCACGAAGTCGGAGTCTGTTCTGGAAGGCACTGACTTCATCCTGGAACAACTTGAGATAAGACGGATCCGCGGCCTTGAATCTGAAGGGGAGATTACGAATGGAGAACACAAACATACGTGGGCTCCGACCCGAAGTATGATTGGTAGGCCCAAATTTTTTTCGAAATCACACCTTGGTAGTCTCATATTTCCTAGGAAATTGCAATTGGTAGGCTTATAATTTGACTATTTCGCACATTGGTAGGCCCGTTTTTTTTCTTTCAAAAAACTGGGAAGGTTGCCCACGTATGAACACAAAGAGAAATAGAATATAGAATGGAAAAAAGAAGTAGAATAGCTTATGTCCAACTTCTTGAAGAAATTCTTGATCATATTAGTGTTCGTTGGCTCCGCACGAAGGGACTTGGCCAGTTCCAGAAGGTACTGTAATCATCATATTAGCTACCGTATCTGCTCAACCATATGTGAGTACCGACCCGAAGTATGGGAGGTAGGCCCAATTTGTTTTCGAAATTTACTTTGGTAGGCTCATATTTCCTAGAAAATAACAATTTGTAGGCTTGATGATGGACTATATCGCACATTGGTAGGCCCATTGTTCAAAATAAAGGTTGCCCACGTATGTGCTCAACCCATCTGCCTATTGTCCTTCTCAACCCATTCTGCAGTACCCTTTCCCTCTACTACCGTACCCCTCACCTGCAGTACAATACACTGTTCAGCAATGACACACATCTCCTCGTCCTTCTCTTCAATTGCTGTATTCAAAGCTTCGATCGTCACCCAGTTAACAGCATATTCCGAGGCAAGAAGTGGATACTGCAATCGACTATTTCGTCTCCCCGCCTATTTACTAAAGGTGTCCATGCGAGTTCTTTTAGTTAATATGTTTCATTGCTTCTGGTGATGGAACGTGTTGCGGTTATAAATGGTGTATGAAGCATAGACATCAAACGAACTCTTACGCAGAAGTCTGTTATTTACCAATCAACGTTATTTACGTTAGAATGTGAAGAAGAATGAAGTCATCTCCAAACTTGGCATAAAACAAGAAGAAAGAAGAGCTGAGCGTACCTCTAGCATGTACTCTTCGGACTGGTCCAAAGTCTTGAGTCGGGAGAAGTGCTTGAGCTTGTCCTCGTGGTCTTCGAAGTACTTGTACATTCGCTTGCTGTCCTCCTCCTCGTTCATCTTCACTTCCGTCTTCTTCTCAGTCACCTTTGTAATCCTCGTCTTGTCCATCTTCACTGTCCCGATGGTGTCCACATTCCACGGCTCCAGCCGCTCCTTTTCCTGCACCAGCACATTATTAGTGAGAAACATCTGTCCGGGGTGTTTAGCGGTCAGCTAATATTGTATGAAAACAGCTTTCATACTGCTTGGAGACAATTCAAACAGAAGTGTTGCTGACTTGCTCTACACAAATAATTCTTATTGTTAGACCCCCCCCATTCAAATGACAGCACAATTTAAATTCTTCGTACCTTAGCCTACACATTGAGATAAGTTACCTTCTAAGCCAAAGGCCCATTCTCAATTCCCGTCAACCCACCTCCAGTTCTTTCTCCTTAGCCCTCCATTCGTCCTCTTGCCTCTTGATCTCATCCAGCTCTGCTTGAACCTTCGCCTTTTCTTCATCCGATATACTCGAACTGGCAATCTTATTCGTCAATTCCTGCAATAACCTTCCATATCCCAATGTCCTTCAAAAGATAGACCTAGATAACGAAGTCAAGACGAACCGTCATCCTTTGATTGATAGTTCCCTTCTCCTTGTCAATCTCTTCCTTCTGCATCTTCTTCTCTGCCATTCGTTCGAGACGCGCTTGATGACGCCATCTACAAAGTAACACTCATATATCTACAAAACAATTATATGATAAATAAAAGTACAAAACATTCCCCTTCAGTTAGACTAGCAAGCAAGCACCTTAGATGACTATCTCTCGTTTGCCCCAATTACCTGAAGAGTGAGGGCGTGTCGATATTGGGATGAGTATCGTCCTCGTCGTCCGATACCTCGATATTCTTCCATTTCGAATAATCGATGGGCATTCTGCAAGTAAACGCATGATTTTGCAAGACAGTGGAACTAAGAGTGAAGGACAAAAATGAGCTTTTGAAACGGAACTGTAAAACAATCAAGCTTGCCAGAGCGGGTAAGGGGAGAGCACGCAAGAAACTGATGGATTCTACCGCCAATGAAAGAGTCTGCATGGAGAAGTTTATGGAATGTTCGAGAAGGGAGGGGAGAAATATGCAAAACAGAGATTGCGCAAATGTCTTATTTTGAATATTTTGGCATTGTGCACTCAAGATTAGCATACTCAGTCGGAAAATTGAACGAATAAAGAGTTTTCTTCGCGAAACGGGCAGGAAAACGGAAAAGCGAAAACGAATTAAATGTTCCGGACGTAACCCGGCAATTTCTAATAATGTTGTTTGAAATGCACGGAAATGCTTTACCCCGGAATCCAGGTTATCATCTTCCTCAAGTTCATGAACTTTGTTTGGTTATTTTTCACGTATATTCTCTTTGATTTCTCTTGAAGTATGTACGTTCGCTTTCGAAATTGCTATCAAAATGGTTGTAAGCCGATACCTACTCATTCCGAGGCAAAATCGTACATGATTAACTTATCTGATCAATTTTTAGAGCTTAAATAATTAGTTTTTCCCTGTTTTGTCTATGTAATATTTCGCTCATAGCGCTTATATGTAATTAGTATATTGCACAGTTACTACATCAAGTCCATTGAAAAACCAGTGTTTTTCAGGATTCGATGGGGAATGTGCTCACTTGTTCCAATACGCATGAGATCCAACCATTGGAATCGTACATTCGAGAGCTGACATTCGACAATTCAGTGGAGAAGTGAGTATTTAGTTGAGTGCGAGTGCACTACTCCTCGTCCATTTCAGTCTCGGCAGTACTCGATTCATGAAGGTGGCCCGGGCTGCCGACTCTTCTGGCTGCCAAGTGTGGAAGGTCTTCGTCACTGCTGATTCCACTCTCGACTTCGCACCTTACAAACGCGAATTCGAGCGCGAATTCCTTCAGTTGTCTTCCCTACTCAATTGTTGTCCCTTCCGAACCCTACACGTGAGTTTTTTTCCTTATTTCGAAATATGGATGGTTGGGCTTCAGTCATCGGAAGAACTCATTCCCCGCCATGCAATATTCTGCCGTCCCTTCCACAAGCATACTCTCACTGATCGACTGACTACCCGTCCTCTTATCGTATCCATCGAAAAGCATTGGTTCATCTACCAGGTCAGTTATTCAACTCTCGAGAGCCCCTTCCTACCGTAATCCCTCCAGATTCTGCGAGGTCTCGCACAGTGTCACGGAGTGAACGTGTGTCATGGGGATCTCAAGTCACAGAATATCCTCATTTCTTCCTCGGGATGGTTGCAAATCGCTGATTTCGCTTTCTTCAAACCCACGTATTTAGAAGAGGTTAGTGAACATACGTGGGCACCGACCCGAAGTATGGGTGGTAGGCCCATATTTGTTCGGAATTTTACTTTGATAGGCCTATGTTTTCTACAAAATTTCAGTTGGTAGGCTTGATTTCGTACACTGGTAGCCTCATTTCTCAAAACGTTGCGGGGAAGGTTGCCCATGTATCTTAGTGAATCAAACTTAATTAATGTGATCGTCATGTTAAAGGAGATTGACCATAACAATGTATGGAATTCTGAGAACCCTTCCTAGCCTTTCATTTAACACGGGCTACTCCAGAATGATCCCTCGGTCTTCACATACTTCTTCGATACAAGTCGCCGTCAAATGTGCTACATAGCTCCCGAACGCATTCTCTCCCAACCTTCCCCATTGTCCTCTACGAAAATAGTCTCAGGTTTTTATAGTTTATTTCTTTTTTGGTTTCAGTTAACTAAATAGCTATTGTACTTGGGCGATTGGAGACTGCGTACGGTAGAATATAGCATAATCAGAGGGTCTGGTTCCGTCGATGGATATCTTCTCTGCGGGTTGTGTCATTCTCGAACTCCTCAACGATGGGGTACCTCCCTTCACCTATGCCCAACTATGCAGGTATACAATCTATATTATTGAAGGAAAGCGAACGTTGGGAGAGCTGCACAGTTCTTTCCGCTAACCACCGTGAAACTTCAGCCGGAGCCGGGCTTTTGCCCAAGCTGTCACTTTGCCAAGAGAGTTTCACTGTATTTAGCGGAGCGCGCTGCAAAGATTTCTCAACGTTCCGTTTCCTAAAATAATACTATGCATTACTATAATCACGGTAGTAGCAACTCACTATTTTATTTAGTTGAGAGATTTTTTTGTAACTAATAAATCGATATTTAAGATACCGTAAGATGCCTGATCGTGAAGCAGAAGTCTTCGTGTCAGAACTCGTTTCTCGTACCGGAGTCTTCTCGCACGTTCTCCGTAAAATGCTGTCGAAGGATGCAATGAAGCGACCAACTGCGGCTGATATCGTTCGTTCTTCGTTGCATTTATAACACGCTTTCTGTAAGGGGCGAACAGGCTTCGCAAGGATATGCCCTACTATTTTTACCTAGAATAAGAGTCAAAGAGAAAAAATAAGAAGGAAATTAGTACAGTTACGATGAGGCATAATGGAGATTCGCTAAGAAGTGAGAGGAGTAAAAGTCCACAAGCCAGGCCAATGCTTCTTTGCCGTTTCTTTGAAATTTTATTTATTATCCCGGAGTTGTCTTACAGGTTGCCGATAGTTCGCTCTTTCCCGAACTCATCTCCTACCTCTTCAGTTATCTCAATGCATTCAGACCCAAGGTATCCCTATTATACTATCGCATTATATCTCTTTCACCTTCAGGAATTAGCCATATCTTCTGATGATCTCACGTCTGATACGAAAGAAGCTGATGACGTCATTGCAAAGTTAGTGTTTTATGGAATGTGTACTGTAGGTACTCTGACAGTAGATTACCGCCGTACGCTTATGTAATACCAAGAACCAATCAAGTGTGCGACCGACGGAATTGCTTACCGTGCTATTGGGTTACTGTAGATTGCTGAACGACGAGAGTGTGATCGTGTCTCGATTGTCCCAACCCGAGACTCCTTCCGATGCCGCAGTCTTCTTCATCACCCTCGTCACTTCCTCCCTTCGAGCTATCCGATCTTCTTCTGTTCGAGTCGTATGTCTCCTTTTATCGTTACCGTCTCCACTTCTTTAAAATACTTGTGGCTAGTTTTAAAAGAGGCTGTAACATGTAACATTTGTCAATTGTGGTGTGGCTCTTTCTGTTGTTTCCCAATCGTCACCCTCCCTCAGTCTGCGATGCGTCTTCTCGTTCGATTCTCTCAGTTCTCGTCGTCCTCGATTGCTCTACAACGGATATTACCGTACCTCGTAAGTACACTGTCCACAATGTTTCATTTACTGTCACATCTCTCATGGAATCTTCTCTCTTCTCACTATTTTTCCTTTC
Organism: Micoletzkya japonica; assembly: GCA_900490955.1. Taxonomy (NCBI): domain Eukaryota; kingdom Metazoa; phylum Nematoda; class Chromadorea; order Rhabditida; family Diplogasteridae; genus Micoletzkya; species Micoletzkya japonica. Next base: position 172,460 of record LS901484.1, on the reverse strand, counting down.
TAATTAGTAAAGTTGATCGGACATGACTACCCGTTGTATCACTTACCGTACCCCATTGAGGTGTCCCAACTCTCTGAATACGATCGTCGTGATTCATCGACTGACCCTCCTCCCTCATCAATAGTCTCTTCATATGCAATCGAGGCCATCGCTCATCTCATTTCTCCACTTTCACCCGATTCATTAGAAGATTCGCTAGTCTTCATCGACTATCTCTTCCCTAAATTCGTGAGTAACTGTATGATGTCAATATGACAGCCTTCGCGAGAGAATCGAGTAAATTTGGGGCCTGGCGGAAGTAGAAAATTCATGTTCTCCAATTTCTATGAAAATATAATTATGAGTACTTTGAGATATGGGCTACAAAACTGTCAAATTGGAATTTCGATATCTCAACTCATATTTGCACCGCGAGCCTCCAAAGTGGAGGCGTTTCGCGAAAGTGTCAAAAACGGCTTCACTTCAAAAGGTCATAACTCCCTCAAAAATAAAGCTTTTGGGACAAATTTTTTTCAGTTCTGATCCTCATGAAGAGGTAAATACAATGGTTTTTAATTTCGAAAATTAGTTTATGAAAATTTTCTGTTCTATGGGACAGTAGGACGTTTAGAGCTAAAAAGTTCACAAAAGTAAAAATATATGAAAACGATTATAGGCATCAAAGAAGACGTTTTTGGCAATAAAATGGCGTTTTCAGATTTTTACCTGAGTTCTGAAATTTTGAGAAAATTTCAATTTTCAGCTATGCTAATTTCGAAAGCAGTGCACATATTATGCACATCATTAGAAAGATCTCCACGAGAGGAATCGAATGGTATATAGAGTTCATGTGAAAAATTACGATCTAGCAAAGTTATGCTCAAAAATCGAAAAGTGGCAAAAGTGCCGGGTTCGACCCCCGCCTGAATTTTCTACTTCCGCTAAGCTCTCGACTCTCTCGCGAAGGCTGTCATATAGAGATGCCACTATTCTACCGTAACCCTGTTCCTTAAGGAGAGTATAGTCAACGATCGTTCCATTCCTTCTTCGGTCCTTTTGGCATTGGCGAAACATCTCGGTACTTTCGGGGAGTGTGCACTGCGATTCTCGAAGGAAAGGAAGGAGAAGCATATGAGGAAAAGAGAAGAGGAGACGGGAGAGGATAAGGAGGAAACTGTGCAGTGTAAGAGGGTAGGGGAAGGGGTCGAAGGCTAGTAGTATATTACGAGCATACTACGAAACCGTTTGTTATCTCTCTATTATGTGCACTATGGTAGTTTTAGTATTGATTTTATCACAATTACTTTAGAGGATTGCGAATACTCTTATTTAGTAGAAGAAGAGGAGAGCGACGCGAGTCTCCAGCAACACCTTGCTTCGTTCTTCTCTAATCTGCTGACCAAGGAGGACGAGGTACTGTAGTCTCGGGTTACTGTAGACTCTCTTGTCTTGGTTACTGTAGACTCCGGCTCTCTTGTCTATCTTGTTCTAATCGGAATCTCTGGCAGGTCAAGCTAGTCGTCGTGCGCACTGCATCCCTTCGCAAGTTGTATCCAGTATTCGAGTCTCACGGCAAACCCGGTAATTATTTCCCCATGCAAATGAGAGTTAGACATTTACGTTGGTTCAAAATGTTTGACTGAAAGACGCTGAGAGTATTTGGAAGGAAAATGTGTCGTGTATGGACTTGTCATCCATTGAGAATACCTCCTCGCTCATCTCGTCACAATTCTCAACGGAAGCAGTGATTGGAGACTCCGAGCTGCCTTCTTCAAGGCCCTTCCTGTCATAGTCAGAAGGAGGATACAGGCTGCGGGGATAGACCCGCTTTTACTGCAGGTACAGTAGATACTCTTGTTTGTGGTGGGACCAGGGGGTCTTTGACTCGAGGGACCGTAAGTGGCTAGTCTTCGTCTCAGGGAATTCACGACACGAACGAGGTAGTCTCGTGTAGTGCCCTTTCCTGTACCCGTCGTCTCGCTCTCTCGAAACTCCTCGACGAATCCTTCCTCGCCGTTGACTTTATCAAGCAATTCGTCCCCTTTCTCATCCATCCCGTGAGTTCCGCTTATCTCTCTGGTTACTGTAATCAAGTGGTGTTTCCCTCTACTGCAGCGGTTATAACTCTTTACCCTCCCCTTCCCCTAATAATTGGTTGAGAACGAAGCGCTTCGGAACGAATCGTGTGAGATGGTGGTGTCCCTCGATTCCCTTCTTTCCCTGGCCGATTGCCATGTCAAACTTCTTCCCAAAGTCCTTCCCTATCTCAAGACGAAACTCTTTCGACTCAATTGCAAGGTATGTCTTATTCCATGTGAGTTATTTTACCGTCATCTGATGCTCTGCTCATGCCATCAATACTCTCCGCCCTCATCCCCATTCAGTTGGTGGTTCTGGATTCGCTCATTCCTCCCATTCCTCGTTCCCTATGGAAGGATCTCACATCACTCCCTCTCGATCGCACGAAGGAAGTCAGAGCAAATTTACGTGAGTTCTTTTATTTGATACAGTCAGGATGTTCCTGTTTTTCTATCACAATCCTACACGTTTACGGTATTCAGCAGCATGGTTTGATGCTGATTGAAATGCTATTTTAAATTGTCTTTTATGACAAAAATATAGGAAAGAGAAGCAAATGAATGATGTGATTACTTTATTTAAGGAGGACAGATGAAGTCGAATATTCTGAGGAATATCTTAAAGATGTATGTTGACGATGGGGATATTACGAATAGACTGAAACTGGTCGACCAACTTCTTGTGACACTTGCTGAATACAGGACTATGTAAGTTGTTTGGTTATGTTGTCCTTCGTCACTTTTATTCACTCGTTATTTCATCTCTTGACTATGATGATTGAGAGACTCGAAGTCGCGTGCTGTGCATGGGTCGATTGATATGCAGAGGGTGCAGAAGAGGGAACATTCCCTGGTCGCGTCTAAGAACGGAGACTCCTTCGCACTCTCTCAACCCACACGATCACGCACGTTTTTTCTCTCTTTTCTCATCTCAAGTTAACAATAGCAACGAAATAAATAATAACAGCATATATATTTATATTTGTGTATCCTATATTGTCCTACTGTACTGTATGTCCTACATTATACTCCTCTAGACCATTTGTATATAGCTTGAGTGGCCTAATAACAGTGCTTGGTACAGAGAAATGCGTAAATGGTAGATATTTGCAGTGCAACTGTCTGTGTACGACGTGTGCGTATCGGAGTTATTGGAGGGAAAGAGAAGAGAAGCTGAGGGAAGGAGGGCGAGGACTAAAGGAACGTTCACGAATGCGAGGGGGACTATCGAGGGGTTGAGGGGCAAGTTGGTCATGCACCTACACGAACACTCCGATTCCGTCACTCAGTTCGTCCCTTTCTCCTTCCCCAGCTAGGGGATAAATACTCTTATTTGAAACTCATTTTGAAGTGGGGTAATTTACCAGTTGTGATAGGGTAGCCATACAAATCGAGAAGTAAGAAATGGGGGTGTTTTTTCATTGCGATATGGGTTATTTTATAGCAAAAGGCAATTTGCGGCAGGAGAGGTTACACCCCGAAAAATGTAATCAAATACATTATTTTCTCCCTGCAATTCACTTACAAGTCTCGGGGTGCTCAAAACCACTCTTTAAAGCTGTCTCTTATGACCTTTCCTGGCCGAACACAGTACTACCGTACTCCCTTGACTACCGCACCCCATTCAGACTCTCTCTCAACGGCGATTCCTCTCGTCTCGCTTCTTCCTCAAAGGATGGCTCATTCAAGATATGGTCAACCTCTCAGCTAGCGGGTGACTCGTATGGAGCAGTCAGGGCCGAGGCGACCTATTCATTTAATCAAGGTGAGCTTGCTTAACTTTACTTATTTCCTTCTGTTTGTGCGTGGGTAAGGTCTAGTTCCCTTGAGCTGGGAGGAGGGTGGGGGGAAGAGTAATAGAGAATGTCTTGAGAAGGCACGCCGTCGCACTCCCTCAATGGAATAGGATGGACGAGTAACGATGTTACTCTCGTCGTTGCCAACTCTCACGGTCAAGTCATTTGGGCCGATGCGTCCACGGAGGTCAAAGAGGTCAGCTACCGTATCCAAGACTATCGTGCTGGGACCCAGAGAGATGAGATTGTATTGAATTACCGTATACTTCTAATTATCTACAGGTGTCCCGAGTATGCTTCCCGGAAGAGGATGGATCAATTCAACAGATTATTCTCAGTGGGAATCTGGTATATGCACGGACACATCATGGAGCCTTTTACTGTCTCGATTCGAGGTATACTGTAGAGGATTACGGTAGGGGAAAGAGGGGGGTTGAGGGTGGGAAGAAGCAATGGAAGTGGACGGCATGAAGTGTGGAAGAGACGAGCCAATAACCATCATGCAAAGGTATCAGGGGACTGTTATATCGTACTGGGAATACGGAAGGGTGCGAGGGGTCATTGATTGCCAGTATTGGAAAGACGTTGAGTGGGACGAGTCTTGCTTGAGATTACGTCGTTCTGCATTGATCCCTGGGCGGATCAGTGGATGTTGACAGCGGGCACGGCCAATTTCATATCGTTGTGGGATCTGAGGCGAGTCCATCACTTCATTATTCATACAACCGACACTGTAACAGAGTTGCAAAACATATAGCAAGTCGTGGAGAATCCTTATACCAGTAAAAGCCCGTAATCTTAATACTTGAATTGTCTCCTCTCACCTCTCCTCCACTCCTGCACATACCCCTTCTCTTCCTTCTTCAATCTCTTCAATCGTTCCCCATCCCCTCTCCATCTCAACGACAATAATACTAACGTGATTCACTCTGACATTTGTAGACCGTCCCCTTCTCTTACCTTTCTTTTCATTCTAAATTCGATACAGATAGAAGTGTATGTAACATATGATTCACGTTGAATTATTCACTAGACTTGTTTGTCATTGCAAAGCAATACATGATCAACCCTCAATCTATGACCATCTACAGATTGCTGGTGGAAGTGAATACATGGAAGCATCCCTCTCCCTATGGCCTTCCCTCCGCTGTTTGGGCATCTCCCCACATGTCCAGTGACATTCCCAGGGTACGGTAATAGATAGTATAGATAGGAAGCGTTACTCTTCTGAGGGCACGGTAGTAGTAGGAATAAGGCGCTTTGGCCGGTATACGGTATCTGTGTACTCTTCTCTTGTAGGTGCTCATGGCTGGTTCCGTGTGCGGTGAGATGTCCCTCTTCAATTTATCTGTCGGCACTCGAAGTGACGTCTTCTGGCCATCTTACACACGAAAGCCACTCGATTACTCGCGAGATGACAATACTACGGTAGGTTTGGGCACTTTACATTCGCCTTCCTCTAATCCTTCATCACTGGGGTGTCTTTTTTAAATCGAAAAAGGAGGATTAAATTATAGACTTGAAAGAGAGGAAATTGTAGGATCTGAATAAATCGATGAGAGCTCTATGTGTAGAAGAAGGAGGATGGGTGTTGATGGGAGACACGAGGGGGGAACTGAGGAAGTGGAACTACATCGATCCTGCCAAGAGTGCTTTCCTCTCTGGCATCGGACTGGGTAAGACAGTCTCTTGATTCCCTCTATCAAATAGGGGAGTTTGTTGAAGAAGAGGAGATGAACTCATTGCAGCTCAAGTTCGACGAGGTCAGGTGAAGTATAAGAAGAGTTTGGCTGATGATAGGGGAAGTGTCGGAGTCACTTACGAGTTTGTCGACCATCAAACACGCCCACAACGACCGGTAAGCTTTGCTTAGCGTTCTTAAGGAGTCCTTAGAGAACCTTAAGCTAAGGTTTCTCAGGGATACTTAAGACAGGGATAAGGTAGGCTTAAGGTGTTGGAAGTATCGAGTTGCCACCGTACTTCCATATCATCTGTGGCCACTCTTCCCTCTGGTTTCGCTGTAACAAGTGGCACTGATGGATGCATGAAAGTGTGGATGTGAAGGGAGGGTCTCGACACGAAGACTCATAGGGTACTGTATTTACACATTCCGTATCACCCCCTTAATATACACTCACTTGTATTATACTCTTGCTCAGGAATAATCAAAAATGTTTGTGCTAATTATTAACTATATCATGCAATAGCGGGAAGCAGATTTTTATACGTTGCTTAGATTCTCATTAGAAATGTGTTTGTGATACATTGTACATTAGTTGTATATTCTCTCTACGGGTCCAATAGCTAATCGTGTTTCACGAAAGATTGCGATAAACGGGGAATCGAACGGCTGTTGTCGCTCTCTTGTTGTGTCCAACCTCTTAAGGCTGGTGAGAAGAATGAAAGAAGAGAGGCTGATTGAGGGTTCTTTAGGGGGAGATACACTTGTTAAGTAAGACAAGAGGGATTGATTGGGGTGATGAGAGTGAAAAGAGTGCATAGGAAGTAAGGGATCGATGAGGGGGCTAATGGGACAATACGGGAGGGATTGACTGCAGGAAAGAGAATGATTCAACTGTGTCACTCCCCCCCCCCCTCCCTCTGACCATCCTAGCTCTGCTTTCCCGAACCCGTCTAGCCCACATCTAATCGACGAGTATCACTGCTTACTCCTCGTGAAACATAACTCACCCTCTAACTCTCCCTCGCCGTTCTGCCCTTTCCCCCTTCTTCCTCTTCTGCGCGACTCCCCTCTCCCTCCCTTCCGTTGTAACCCTCAGGCAATCCCTCTAGATGTCCTCCTCAGCCTCTTCCCTTTCCTCTTCTCAGGCTGATCTTCTTCTCGATCGGGGGTCTGCCAAGGAGGTGAGACTTGCTTCTCATTCTAATAGTGGAGGGACGATCCTTCCCTTCTATCCCTCCCTCCATTCCCTCTCCAAGTGTTCCCTCCATTCCATTCAAGATGTCTCCTCGGGTCCGTCGCATCATCGAGGATTTCTCAGTGAATTGTACAAAGCTCAAGGCGGCTCTTAACGTCGATGGGGTACTCGAAGGTAATTGTAATTGTCTCCTCCCCCTCCTCCTTCCCTCTCCCTCGTTCTTCAGAAGGCGAAGCAGTGTGTGTCACAGTCCACGCGTGTCTCGATCAGTTGAATGAGACAGTTCGTGAATTGCTGAGATTGGAGGAATTCAAGACGAACGAAGTCATCCTGCCCTCCCTGCAGTTGGTGCATGCCATCAAAGGTCAGCTCATCATTCTCTTCTATGCCCTCCCAGTTCATTCGGCTTGATTATCCGCACGAGAGTAGTGAAAGTTTCTTAGACTAATCATCTTCTATAAAGTTAAATGTGACGCGTGAAACATAACCCTGCCGGTTCCGTCCCCTTGGACCTCTTATCCTCGGTCTAATGCGACAAAGGAGCTTATGATTGCGCCAGTATTACCAATCGGACCGTCTAATCATTCCTCCCCTTGCAATGGTCGCATTCCCTCCAATCTAAGACCGTCTCCATGATTCCCCTCCCCCATTCCCCTCTTCAGAGTTGAAGTTCGATTCGTGTTCCTCGGACCTGGATACGTGCGATGCCCTGCACCTCCTAGAGTGTCTCCAGTCGGCCGTTCTCAATACACTCATGTACATGCATTCACCCAGTCATCCCTTCCCTTTCCTCTCTTCTTCCTCTTCTTCCTCTATTTCTCCCCCCCCCCTTTCTCCCTATCAACATAGTCATTTTCCGCGCGTCCTTTTACTTGTGAACGAGAAGAAAGTGAATGGGGGAATGATAGAAGAAAAGGAGGGGAAGAGTCTATGAGATGGGGGATACTTCGCTAATTCGTCACTAAGCGAATCATAATTAGTCGAGCCGAATAGCTGCGTATTCTCGATTGGGAGGGGAGAAGCTAAGAGAGAAGCTAGGGGGAAGGTTGTGGGTCCAAACCCCTAGGGGTCCAAGTCTAATGAGAACATTACAGTCAACAACACATGACATCTCCACGTAGGAATATCGATGCACGATGGTCTAATGTAAGTTCACTATTCTAACTGGCCTTTATGATGTTTGGCAAGCTATCGAAATATAACCAATTCTTGGCTGCTTAGATTCGAAAATTCGGCTTGGTATTTTCCATAAGGCCAGATTCTTGATCTGAAAAGCGTATGTGAACTAGAGAGGAGTGGGAGGATACTGAGAGAAAAATAAGGATGATGACGGAGAAAGAAAGGGAGAGAGGGGGAGGAGAGAACTGAGGAAAGGGACCGAGAATGGAGAATAGAGAAGGATTCACTCGAGAAGGCGACGCACTTCCGAGTCGTGCTTTGTGAGCTAAGACGACGAACATTCGTCTTTCCCCTTCCTCCCCCGGTCTCTCCCCCTCTCCCCCTCTCCCTCCACTCCCCTCCACTCTCAGAGTTCGTTCCCTCGCAAGGAAGCAGAGTCCCGACTGACAGCCCCGTTGTCCCTCGCAGCGGCCGATCAGTTGTTAGTGTCGAGGGAGGACGGAGTGGAGATAGCCTTTGAGAGGGCCAAGACTTCTTCCAGGTCACACTTACAGACTATTACGATATTCACGCAGTTTGTCACAGATGCATGTGATAGATACGCGTCAAATAGTATAAACTTTGGTTCTAGGACACTGAAGAATGATACGTTTGTTGTGGAAGAGATGATGTTTTCTTAGGTTTCAAAATTTACATAAACTCCGACAATCTATTTCCCGTCTAACAAAGTTGTCATCAATTTTTTTTTATTCAAAAAAAGGAACGTTTAATGACAAACTTTTTGAATACTAAAATACTTATACTTATTCCAGCCTCTCAAACACGTTTATACACTTTCCCTGAGGGAAAATAGAATTTGTAGATTCATATGAAAAGTATTGGAAAATGATAGGTCTTGATTAGGTATAGGTCCTCATTGGTAGATCCACCAATTTGGTATCTTTTTGTCGTTTCGTAAAGTCATTGAATTCTCGGAAGGTTGATTTCCTTAGTTTAATTTATGATGGGATAAGGAGTGGTGGCCATGAATCATGTCCGGGATTAGAAAAAGAGTCGAGGAGAGGCGAAAAAGCAAAGGACCTCATTTGAGATAGATCATAGAGATAGGTACCTGCAGACATGCTTAGTTTTCTCTTACACTAGGTCGAAGCAGACGATTCGAATGAATGCCTGCTTATGATGAGGTACAGCTGTCGAAAGGGGGGGGGGTCGTCGTCAGTTTGGACCTATAATAAGAGCAGACTAATATGGAGGGTGAAGACAGAAAGAATGCCTCTTATGCCCTCACTAACATGCCGTTTGTGTTTCGTCGATGAAGACAAGTGTCTCTGCAGGTACTGTAAGGAATTGGCATTGTTCGTCAAGGGCCGACTTCATTTGGAGGCTGAACACGCTAGGAAAGTGAACAATCTTGTCGAACAAACGAGACTTGCAATCAACGAGGTTTCCTCTATCTCCCTCCCTTATTCCCCCTCGTCCCTTTCCTTACTCTCCCTCTCCCTCCCTCACCCCCTCCCCTCCCGTTCCTTTCCTCTTTCATTTGCCTCTGTCTTCTCCCATCCTTCTGTCAATTCGTCTTTGCTTCTTCATACCTTTCCCATTATCTCTCTTCTCTCCTTTTCCCATTCTATCCCTCATTCCATCCATCATTTCCCCTTCCTTCGATACCGTAGAATCATTTCCTCGTCAAGGTATATTATTAAGCAGAATCTACGCAGACGGAAAATTCCTTTCTTAAAAATTCACCTCCATTTTACCACGCTTCCTCACTACGAAAATTACATGGTGTGCAAGTGAAATTGGGCATCCCTTCCTTCGTACGCGTTCCTTTAAAAACCTTGAGATTTTTCCGGTTGATGCGGTGTGAAGAAAACTTTGTCTACCAACCATCATCCTACTTTTTAAAAAAAAGAGAGGCATACTGCTGTTAAAACAGTATGCCTCTCTTCTGTCTTCTCTCCCCTCCTCCTCTTCTTCCCCCCTCTTCTCTCTCCTTTCATCCGCTCTCCTTTCATTCCCTCTCCTTTCAGACATTTCTGCCCCTTCGTTCGGTCTTCGAAAGTGGATTCGAGTGTGAACTCGACTTCGCGGGAACAGTCAAGGAGACGATCGATCATCTCAACGATCGATTCCTCAAGGTGGGCAGGACCCTCCGATCCACACTCAACCCGCTCTCCTCACTTATCCCCTTTCGTACCTTACCTTCTTCCATAGAGAGCGATTCCTACCTCACCCTCTCCCCCAATGAATCCACCCCTACATTCCCTTTCTACAATATCCTCCATCCCCTCGGAAGTCTCGAAAGTACTCAATTCTGTCGTCCGCTCACCTTATCCTTCCCTCCTTTCATGTCTCTTTTCTCGCTTTCTCTTTCTTCTCTCCTGATTGAATGACGTCTTCTACATGTCTTTCTTATCCACCCGAACCTCGATAATACTCCTCCTCCTTGCCTTTCCCTCTTCTCTCCCTCGCTCTCCTCTCCCTTCTCTCTTCCTCATCATCTCCCCTTCTCCTCCCCTCCGATATCCTCGCCTTTCCCTCCTTATTCTTCCCTCTCAGACCCTCGAAGCTCGACGGACTGAACACGATTCGACTCGTCGAAGTCTGAAGACGGAGTGGACGAAGGCTTGCAAGGCTCTGGTGAGTCACTAAGGACTCTCCATTCTGCAATTGCCCTATTCTCATCTTTTCCATTAATCATGCAACTCAAGTGCAGCTTCTTAATGCATCTACCACATTTCGCTAGTTCTTGGTATCCATTTATATTCTCGGCTTTCAAGTAGTTCCAAGACTATTATTGTCTTACTCGAGCACTTGCAGCTTGCCCGTTCTTGGAGCGGAGCAAGCATGTGTCTCGAAGATATTCCCTCCTTCTTGAATGCTTGTACCGCCTTCCCTTCACTTATATGCAATGCAATTCATTGCTCGTCTCCCTTCTCTTCCCTCTGAATATTGTCAATGTTTGTATGGAATACTCGATGAACCCCTCGTGAGGGAGTGTCCTTCCCTCCCTATCATTTCCTCTCCCTTCCCTCCATCCACCCCCAACTTCCCTCCCAGTCTTCTCTCCTATTTTGTCGTCCCTATCGGTTACTTCCCTCATCATTTCCACCTACTCTTCCTCTTCTTCAGACCGACGCAGAAACAGAAGAGAAACGAGCGGCGAGTACCGTTTTTCTACGCGAGGAAGCCCTTAGGAAGTTGAAGAGGGATCTATCACGAAGAGAAGGAGAGAAGAGACGGAAGACTGAGGACGAAGCTCTTGTCAAGGTATGTCAAGGAATGAGTTATCGATTAGAGTATCTCTGTGCTCTTTGGAGAGATTGCTTTGGAAACGGGTAAGGTGAAATTACATCGAAGTACCCAGATCTGTGGAAATCTATGCTGTCTAGGATGGAAATGTTAGAGTTGTGGTTCCAATCATTCTTAGGTACATAGAGTGGGTTGGATTCTAAGTCTTCTCTCACTTGTATTAAACGGGAATGTTTTATTATTGTTCCTATAATTCTTATATCGACTTTGTTGCATTTTAGGTCTTGTCTTCCTTATGTTGAATGGGAATGTGGTATCGTTGTTCCTATAATTCTTATGAAATAGAGGGATTGAATTCTAGGTTTGTCTTCCTTATGTTTTTAAACTAGAGATGAATAGAGATGAGCAATTAATAATAATACTTTACCATGCAATATACAGAGAAAAATATGTGAGGAGAATATGGAAAGGTAAATAAGGATTGCACAATGTAATACAACATCGCCACAAGGCAATGAGGAGGAAAACCGGACTAGAATGTAAATTAATTAATTACAGATGCTTACTTATGCTTAAAAGATTGCACATTAGAAGATGTAAATTGTTGATGTTGTTGGCTAAGCGTACAAATGGTTACCGTTTTCTGATGCGTAGTAATACCGTCAACTTAGTTCATACCGGGACAAATTCGGTATATTCGGTATATTCAAAATAAGGCCGTAACTCGATTAGAAATGGACGTAGAAAGTTCTGGTTGGAATTTTTGGAATCCTTAGGCTCCTGTCTACCCGCATACCAAATTTGAATACGATTGAGCAACTTCTAACGCCTGAAAACAGCTCATTTGCCTTGCAGT
>LS901484.1:124662-153994 GCA_900490955.1 Micoletzkya japonica | reverse complement strand
GGGGGGGGGGGGGGGGAGGAGAAAGTCGGTAGATAGGAGAGGTCATAGGAGTGGAAGGCTCAGAGACAGCACGCATGGTTCTTTGGCACTACTACCCGAAAGACTCTTATTAGGGTGAAACATATCCCCTACCGGAAAGTCATAGTTATCTTTCCAGGAACGTTCGTACACCGACAGTCCGAAACGAAGTACGAAGGATGACCTGCACTCGTTGAGTGACGTCTCCTATGTGTAGACCCTTTCTCCAACCCCCCCCCCTTCTCCTCTTCTTCCCATCCCATCGGGTCTTTCCCCACCACAGTCAATCCCCCTCCCCCCGCAGATTCTCCTCTTTCACTCCCTACACACGTATTGTCTATCCCATAGAGTTCGTTGAGCTAGTTTCGTTTGTGTTCACTTCATTGCTGAAGTTGATTTAAATGGTCCCCTTGTTAACTTATTCCACCCTCTAAAAGACCCCCATGGACCTCCCTCGTATCCCATCGATCCCTTCTTGTTCGTGTCACTGTTTTACCCTTCTTCTTCTTTTTCTTCCCTCTCACGGCTACAGTCCAATAAGAGTCGTGACTCGTTTACTCGTTCAACGATAACATAGCATACTGTAACTGTGTACTGTATATATCAGAACTTGAGTGTGAATCCTTTCGCGGCTTGATCCAACTTGACGTTCAATTCGTTGAGAAGTTTCGAGTGCGCAGCCGATATCTATAAAGATAGAATGAATAATAAAGAGAGATTCCAAGTTCGACACCTACGAGCTACATTTAAATTTGTGAAAGGGCTTGACAACTGCAAATTGTGTCTACGTGCATTTTACGAAAAGACGCCATAAAAAGAAGCCAAAGTGCAGAATTGTGCGAGGAGGGTCATTGAATGGTCCATCACTCCCCGAGGAGCTGTTACTCTCCCTTTCACGCCTTATCTACACTCAAGAGTTGAACGAGCAACTTCCTGCTTCCGATATGTTTCACATCTTGCATATAATCCCTTTCTTATTCTCAGAACCAATAATTTCTTGTACCAAGGGTTTTAAAGGGAACGTAGCAATACCCTAAACGGGTGGAGTGCTGAGTCGACTCCCCATTCTCACCTCGATCTTCGCCTTTTGTTCCTTTTTGATCGCATCCTCGGGCGGTTTCTTGTTCAACTCGGACTTGGCAGGGAATGTAGGGAACATCTCGCGAGCCGTGGGAAGGGGGTCCTCCTGAAGGGAAAGTAAAGGCTTATTGTAAGCTAGGGTTCTCTTTCTGACGCTTTTGCGCAGTTATCTTTCACACTTGTATAAATACCGGGTATGCCTACAGAGCCTAAACACTGAAACGTAACCGTGAAAAGCGTCAAAAAGAGAACTCTACTGTAAGCATCCGATTGCAATCACACTACTATGAAAGAACAATCCGAAACAAGCTCAACGTTTGTATTGGAAACCACATAACATTGTACCGAAAGAAAAGAAGAAATTAGAGTATGAATGAAATAGTTGCGAGACGTGCTTCGACTACTTTCATATGACTTACACTGAGCCACTCGGCCTTCAACGCTTCCGTCGCAGACATTCGCAGTTCCGGATCGTACGTGAGCAGACTGAATAAAGAATATTCAAATATTAGGGACTGTCAACTTATTGCTCATAATCATGGAAACTTGATTTGTTGTGACTTGATTTGTTGTACATGATTTGTGGAAGTGAAACAGAACTAGCTAGAACACATAATGGCAACCTCTTGAGTAGTTTGAGTCCCTTAGCCGAGAAGGCTGCAGTGAACTTCTTGTGTAGTTGGTTGTACGAGTGTTGATTGAACGTCACCTGTAATACCGTATTCCACTTGACAAATTACGATATCTGTAATATCACTACCCACTGAGTAGTACCCAATTAATCTAGACATCCTCTCCCTCCTACCCTAACCTCTCTCTCCTACCGTAACCCACTAACCTGCTTGGGACCGGGAAGTTCATCGTATCCTTTCCATACTTTCTCCGAAGGAGTACCGAGCTCCTCAATGAGACAGTCTAGTATCCGCCATAGATAGTTAAAATCCCCAAAGGAAAAGGAAGCAAAAACGGCTTCAAGCCATGCGGTATATTTGTGTATTTCCCTCATTCCGTAATGCATGTTCTCTCCTCATTTCCATGTAATGAACGAGCGAAAGGATCAATGACTCAAGGGATTCCCCTCCTTGCTCACCATGAAGATCTTATTCACTTGATCCACTTCTCCCTTTCCGGGGAACAATGGTTTGAGAAGAAGAAACTCAGCCATCAGACATCCCACCGACCACATGTCAACTGCTGTCGAGTACTTCTGAAGGGAGGGAAGGGATACTGTAGGTAGGGGGATTATCACAAACTAACTCAAATCAGTCATATTTACAAAGCTGAGGGGGAGGGGTGGACAGCAGAGATCAATTGACCAACCTTGATTCCCAGTAACAATTCCGGACTGCGATACCATAGAGTGACGACCACTTGTGTGTATGCCTTCAGGGGGTCTCCATACTCTCGGGCTAGACCGAAATCGCCGATCTACAAGAGGAATGAGCTAAGGTAAGTATGATATCGCTTCATGTTATTCTGATTTAAATGATAACGTACAGCAATGAAAAGTCAACCTTGAGAACAGCCTTGTGATTGAGTAGAAGATTACTCGATTTGAGGTCTCGATGCAGAATCCACAAATTGTGCATGTGTTCCATTCCACGTAGAAGTTGGATCATCAACGTCTTCACTTCTCCTAAAATGGTAAGTGTTCTGATATGACAGCATATTCTACGTTTGTTAGTCAATCTCCCGTATGAAACCACTTCCAGTACCGTACCCTCTACCGTACCACTCACCCATCGAGAACTTCTTTCCCTGCCGATTCATCGTTTCCATCAGATTCTTCATATCGTGTTCCACGAATTCCATCACCAGGAAGATCTTGTCCACGTTGGATCCCACCACGATTTCCTTCACCTACAGTAATTTTCTTTTTTTCTAATGCACGTATTCTGCTAATGACTATTCCCTTTACAGCATACGATAAGAACTGTCCAAGTAAGCGTCGCTTAATCTTGCAATGAAGGATGCAGCAGCAGCTAGAATAGTTGGTATGGACGGACTTACATTGACAATGTTCTCGTGTCCTCCAGCCTTGAGTAACATGTTGACTTCTCGAAGGGAGGTAATGGGGAATCCGTCCCTTTCCTTCTCCATCTTCAGCCTCTTCAGAGCTACCACTTCATCTCAAACAAAAGATAATTAGCCTATTCTTTAGAGATCTGCAATGAGTCCTTTTAGCCAATATGTTTCACTCTTTTTGGTCACGAGACGTGTCGCGGTTATGAATGATGCAGGAAACATAAGCATCAAAATGACTCGATTGCAGAACTCTACTATTCTTGCCCTAAAACTACTACATAATAATTGCAATTGCAGGAAACGTTTTAGGACGAAAACTAGTAAGAATATTGTCTAGCATACGAAAAAGGTAGGTAACTAACCAGTCCTCTTGTCCTTCGCTCTATACACAACTCCGAAGGTTCCCTCTTCAATTCGATTGAGACAATCGAACTCGAGAACGGAACGACAACCACTTATACCTCAAAGAGAACAAATTAATATTAGCGAGGACAATCATTAAAGGAGCCGGCCCACGAGTACGGTAGCATTTTGAATTCGCGGGCTACCCTGATATGCAATTTAGGCTTTTCCGCTCATCTTTTCCCATAGTTCTTTTTGTGAAAATGATCGGAACAACGTGAAAAATCGATCCAGCAAAGAATCAGAGTTGTATCTCATAACAGTCAGGTAGTATATCCAATTTTATGAAAAGCGCGTTGCTTTTTGCACCTTCAGTACTCAGCGGAGAGTGAATGAAATCGTACAAGATTCGGAATACCCGATCAGGATGATTAGATCTAAAGAATGACGTAAAGAGCGACTATGGCCAGAGACTCGTGGTACGGCTCCTTTAAATGAGTAATTATATAAAGGCCGAACCAGGATAGTAGACAGGAAGCTGTGATATCAACCGTTGCTGATACTCCGATTCCTTGAGCCGTCGAGTGTCGGGCGATAACTAAAGGATTCCTGTATCTTGGGTGTTACACGAGTACGCAACCTAACCCACTCATCATAGTGAAAGGCTACCGTAATCCAACCGTACCATGATCCTCTGCTCTGCAGTGAGTTCCTCGAAGGGAATTCCCGACAGGTCCAATATCTCCTCTTGCGTTTCTTCCACTTCCTCGTCATCCAGTAATTCTGCACAACATTGTACTTACGATGACTTTTCATGTCTATTAATCCCAACCACAGCACTCAATACACAGTATCCCCTCTCCTAACACACCTTCATCTTCCAATCGCTGTATATACGGTGATGGATTGGACACGACACTCTCGGGACTGCTCTCAAACTTGGAATACTTCTTCACGTGGTCCTTATTGGTAGCTGACTCTGCTGAAACCCGGGTTAAATATCTTTCACCATTTCCATTTCTACAGCGAAAATAGAACTGGTCAACCTTCTTCAGTGTGTGCCTGGTCCACTTCCATCTTCTCCTCTTCTTTCACTTCACTCTTCACTTCCTCCACTGCCGTCTCCTTCGATACTGCAACATCTCTCATACAAACCCCTTTCTCCCCCTAGCCTTCCCCTAAATAGTCCCTCCCCCTCACCACTGGGTATGTCCCCCTTGTCGTCCCTCTTGTCCTCCTTCTTCTCCTCCTTTCCCTTCTCGTCCTTCTTCTCTTCCCTGTCCCTCCTCTTCTCCCTCTCCTTTCCCTCCCTCCTCTTCTCTTCCTTCGCCCTTTCAACAGTCCTCGATCTACTCCTCCTCCTCTTCCCTTCCCTATTCTCCACTCTTCCATGTCTCTCCCCTCTCCTATCATCTCTCCATCTATCCCTATCCCTTCCAATCCATCGTTCGTCTCGTTTTCGGTCATCTCTTCGGTCTGAAATGCAATAAAAAAATTTACTGCAATTGTAGATAGCTATCACTGATTGCGCAATTAATTATGCATACGTGTCGCAATTAATTATGCATACGTGTTCCTATATTATAACAATTTCGTTGTAAAAAATAGTTCAAAAGCAGACGACCTATTGATTACGGTAAAGTACACAAATGAAGAGAGCTTTCACCTCCATTCTAGAATCAGTAAACCCACCCAACCCCTCACCTCCTCTGAAGTCCTTCCTCTCTTTTTCATTCCGTAATCGATCCTCCTCCTTCCTTTCGCGTTCTTTCTCCTTCAGTCGCTTCTGCAACGCGCTTACTTATGAATACAGTATGCCCATCATCTCCCTACAGTACCCCTCCACCCTTACCGTACCTGGTCCGCCCCCGGTTCAATAGTAAAGAGTTCGTCCTCTTCATCTCCAAAATCAATCTTCTTCTTTCCCTCGTCCTTTTCCTTCTTCTCAATTAGTCTCCGTCGAAGTCTCTCTTCCTCGTCTCCTACAATCCATTTTAGATTTTAGATGGTAAATATACTTTCGAATAAGTAAACCAATACTATCTTGGATAGTAATTCTACATGATCTTTCTTTGTTCTCTATTACCCGCGTTTCTCTGAAACAGCAATAAATCTATCTGATCGCTCGTATTAACTATATATTGTTATTAACTCGCGCGTTCTAGTTTCCGATATATAGCGGAATAAACCGATCCGTCAGTTTCTTCCTTTCCAAAATGAGTCTAATCCTCTCACTTTCACACACTCCCTCGCCTTATATTCGGAAATTTTCCGACAGATCTTTTTAATTCACTATATCAGTGTATGACAATGAACTAAAATACCTTCGTCCGCACTCTCCTTATCATGTCGATGTTTGTGTTTCTTCTTCTTGTCCTTCTTCTTCTCCTCCTTCTCCTCACTCGTCTCCACTTCCATTTTCTTCTCATTCTCCGAATCCGAAGCTTCTCCATCCTCAGCCATTACCGCATCGAAGGGAGATGAACTCATTCCTGGCAAATAAACCATTCCATCCATTGCACAAGATGCAAAATGGTCTAAGAGGAATTACGAGGAACAAATGTTCAAACTTTCGAAACAGTGCGATACTAGAGTCCACGCGGGTCATCTTTTGCTCGGAGTGTCAACTACCGTAATCATTCACTAAACTAGTATAACTACGCGGTACCCGGCGGCCCACGAAGCGTGCCTCGGTCGCTCTGCTTATGTCCAGGAGCTTCGCTCCTGGACACAACGCAGAGCTCCCGCGGCACGTTTCGTGAACTGCCTAAGCATGTATTAGGCAGGCGTCTTGGTCCAACAGTACAAATACATTATCAGTTTTTTCCTATTATATTTGGAATCACAACGGACATTCCCATATATTTCCACGTACGTTCTGACCCTACATCCTAAAACGGCACACGCTTTAAGCATACTGTAGCCTTTTTGTTACCGTATACTTCATCTTTAAAAAATCGTATCTCAAGGCGCAAATGACTGTAATTTTTTTCTATTTAGAAACTAGCAAATGTCGATTATGGCGCAACATCTTAGTGCAGAAAAACCAAGAAAATATTCAAATTTTGACTGAAAATGGGTTACGGTAACGTTTTGGTTACCGTATGACTATCGTGAACTGATTGTGCCGTGCTTAGTGTTGTTTCAATGTATGGGGTTGAGTCAGATAAACGGTCGTGATTTCGGAGAAAAGAGGTTATGTGGAATGAATTATTTGTTTTCTACTAAGTAGTGTACCGTAACCAACTACGTTCGTCGTTTGTAAACGTAGAAATCTGTGAACCGGGGGAGGATCTGCGGCTAGTTACCCTCCCCCCTCTTTTTTGCACTTTTCAGAACGATGTATGTGAAACGGGGTGCAGACATTTCCGCACAAAATGACTTCCGCACAATCTTACTGTAGACGTTTAGTGATCAAATGTTAACTCATATTTTGCAATGCGTAGATGGGCACCGTTGCCGGTATCGTGGTTGGTGGTTTACTGCAGAATTTTTACAAGTATTGGGCAGCCTGCTGCGGAACAATCTTGGCTAAAATTTTCGACCTTTATGTATCGGAGGGCCACTGCAGTAGCCAACCCGCCAGACAGACATACGTACAGACAGGACTTATCACATGATAGTAAGTACTAAACCATTATAAAGGTAAGTAGTAAGCCTAAGACTTATAACTTCTCAGTAAGCGCGTAAATAAAACAGGAAACGGATTTATTAACAACGAAAATTGAGCATTGATCTGTTTTACAGATTAGACAAAAGTTGAGAAAAAAACCCGGGAAAGAGAAATTGGGAAGAATGTCTTGGAGGGAAAAGAGAACCCGATCGGGAGAATACAAAGACATGCGGGGAATACTCCGAGTTGGACCTGAGATGAAGAAGGGAAGAAAAGGCAGTTGGAATGGATGAGCGATCGGGATGAGATATGGTAAAAATGGACCAACGAGGGGATAAATGGGGTGAGATTCACACGGGGGCTATGGGGGACAGGCAACTATTCACACGGTGGTCGAGAGACACTACGAAGGGAGACTCGTCTAGAACACCGAATAAGAACTATGGGACAGACACGACTATAATAGAACTATCATAGAACATGTATACAACAAAATACAGGATGAAAACAAGCTAAAAGGGACAACTAACCTGTAGTGAATAGACCGTTCTAACACGTTGTAATGAGGGGACGAGTATTGTGATTCTTACGAAGGGAGATGTACTCATCGGAGAGAAGATCAGATGAAGACTTCATGACATCCAGGATATAGGCAGAGAGACGACGATTCGAGAGTTGGGAGGGACTTCGAGGGGAGGGGGAGGGGGAGGAGAGGGAAGGGAAGGAGGCGACAAGGGAGAAGGACGTGAGACGACCCTCTGTATCGATGATCGACACTTGAGGGGACGAGAGACTCGCGATGACTTTGATGTGCAGGACAAGGAAGTTGATCTGATGAGAGGATTACGGTAGGACAGGGCTACGGTACGAGTACATTGATACTGTAGCCTCACTTTCCTCACCTGTATCGTGCCATTGTTCAGAACCATAATGACGCAGTTTTCCCTCTTCGCATGATGTACGATAAAAGGAACTTGACTGATGGCATAGCACGAATTGCTCTGCGACATCTGGAAGGATACCGTAACCACGTTGCGTGTGGCGTCTAGTAGAGTATGCAAGACGCAAATTGGAGGTGCCCACCTCGACCTTGACTGCTGCAGCCAGTTGAGTCTCCATGTACTTCTTGTAGCTCATCGTCACATCAACCAACCTACAGTAATCCTCTCTCAATTGGCATAGTGTATAAACCATCGTGCTTTGTGCAATTCATACTAATTAATTTTCCTTCTTATAATTTAGCACGATTATGATCTATTATGAATATAACATTCCATACTTCTCAAATAACATCTACAGTAATCTTTCCAATCCTATCGCGATGCCTACAGCACCCCCTTTCCCTGCTCACTTCATCATTCGTTCGTCTCCACAAGACAATGCAATAGGCCTGCTCATTACGTTCGGCAAGTAGATTCCTCCCCCGTTTTGCCTGTATGCAATATGCACAGATCAAATAGTTACATCGTTCAATACCGAAATGCCTTGATTCTTTCATGGATAAAGGGATAAAAATGCCTCGATTCACACTAATCCACTCTAATTTGGACATGTTGTAAATAAACTACATAATATAATAGAAAAGCTAACATAAGGTATAGATGTACATACGGGATGGAAACGATCTCTCCGTTGTTAAATTTGACACAGACTGTTCCATCGGATAGAAGACAACCGAATCCGTACTTATTCGTGTAGTCAACCCATCTCAACATCATTCTTATTCTTCCATCATATTCTAGAGGATTCGACTAGTCTTTTTCTATTGTATTTCTTCCTAAACCTTAACCAAGGATGCTCAACTAATGTCTAATTAATTGGTAAATCAAAAATTAAAAATCAAAACTAAAAAAATAAACAAACTTGGACACGTGAATGGGAGAAGCTGTTCGAACAGGAGACAGCGTATGAGATCCAGAGACGAGGGAGAGAAGAGATCGAGAGTGGGAATCGAGGAAGGAAGCGAAGGGAGAAGGGGGAGGGGACGGGAAGGAGAAGCCAAGGGATGAGTCTTGCTGGCTCTGACATCGACCATACTGTACATCTCTTCGGGGGAACAAGGGACGAGGCAAAGATATGACGAATGACCTACCCTCGTCGTATCGCATCCAAAACTCGACTGCACATTCGATGCATTCGATCGCTGATCCCTTCCCAACTTGGTTATGATGAGAGGAGTGGGAGACAACTGGGGAGACTTACTCTTGCACAGACGAGAGGGTGAACATCTCAACAGGAAATAAACTCGCGAATTTACAAGTCCATGACGAAGAGGATGTGAAATACGTCAAAGTATAAAATCCAAGATAAATGTGGAAAGAATAATTGAGGAAGGGGCAGAACCTTTCGAGTTCGTTCATGTTTAGGAGAATGAAAGGTGAAGTGAGAATGGAATCGATGGACACACGGTCATTCGCATCCACTTCCAGCAGACTGCAATGGAAATATTGCCGGGAGAAGAGGGGAGACTTGTGAGATATGCAATCTATGGTTATTGTTTCAGCCACTACTATAGCTAAATGGAATAAAAGCAAGAGACGCAATAAAGGTCGAACCCGTGAATGAGTTGCTTGGCAGCGAGAGATAGGGAAAGATGAGAAGGAATGGAGAAGTCAGCACGACGTATTCGTTTGTACGTCTCTTGGAGGGAATTGGAGTCGAAGGGAGGAATGCCGACTACCATGCAGAAGAGGGAACAACCAATCGACCAAGCCTGACAACGACAATCTATGGGATGACTGCCAACAGATCATACGTGGACACCCACACGGGAGAATTGATAATGTACCATTTGATACATTGGCAGACCCGCTTCTCAAAATATTCAGTGACGGATGTCCACGTATGTGACAGATCAAGGAGCAACCATCTCAGTTTATCCCTTGTTCAAGATTCGCCGTATCCATGCTAATCCGTTTATTCTGTTCATGGCTACACTTCCCGCCCCACTACAGTTCGCACAGCTTTCTCCATCCCCACCGTTCTTTCCCCTCTATGACCTCTTCCTTCAAAGAGACCCGCTTCCCCATTCATCCATCCATCTATTAATAATCGCTCCCTCAACCGACTACAATTAACCACTTCCCATTCCCTCCTTCCCCCCTTACACCCACAAAGTTCGCGAGAGATGATTCATCGGACAGTGACGGGCCATTGCAATGTGTCTGTCTGCCTGTCCGTCTTCCCTCTCTGTCTGTGTGTGTCTTCCTCTCCCTCTTCCCCCTCCCTTCTAAGCAAAGACTGACTCACTTCAGATGCGGGTGAATGGCCCTTCCTAGCCAGAACCTCGGGAGCGAGATAGTTGGGAGTTCCAGAGACAGAGGCAGTCGACACCTGCGAGGGTCCCAAACCCGTCCCGGTTACGTTTCACGCCCGACCACTCCTCGACAACACCCTATTACTAAACTCCCTGAATCTCCAACTCCCCGTCCGCTTATTCTTCTCCCCTTCAACCCCCCCCCCCCCCTCTTGACCACTCCCTCCCCTCACCTCATCCAAGAAGCAAGCCAGTCCGAAGTCTGCCAACTTGACTGTGTATGCAGGGGCGATGCCAGAGAGGAGGACGTTGCCTGGTTTGATGTCCCTGCAACGGGGAACAACTCAGTCATACCATTACATTGTATGCTTCGATAAGTGAAACTAGGAAAGAACAAGTCTATTCAAATTAACTAGTACAATGGATGTGTCTTCTCCGCGGCGCGATTCTCTCTATCAATTGAGGCCTCCTCATGTCAACCCCGCCTAATGGCACATCGTTTCTTGTTCCCTCAAAAAGTGCTCTATGAGTCTAACCGATGGATGATCTTCCGGTCGAGAATGAACACAACGGCAGAGACTATTCCACGGAGGAAGAAGGCTGCCTGCGACTCGCGAATTCCCCCTGAAATGAGGGAATGGCTTTGAGAGAGTTATTACAGGTTCCACAGGAGTTGTCCTCAAAAACGGAACGATTTAATACTTTTGATTGAAATAACAAACTATTCCCGCTGTTTACGCTGTCCAATTGACTCCTTATGTGTTACTATGACAGAAATTAATAGAATCGCAAGCAAATTGGAGCCGGAGAGGTGTATCAGAGCGCGTATTTGCATAGACAGTTCGCAATCGTTTGCGTACTTTTTGTCAACTTTCGTGGAACTTGTAATAGTATGAGCATTGTGACAGACGGAAGGGAGACACATTGCCAGGGGCTATTTGGTGGTAGATCTAATCAGGGAAGTGGGCATAGATGGGCAGGGTTTGCTGGTAAATGTAGTGACCCTCCCCTACGTAAAGATCGAAAGTTTTGGTCAAAATGTTTTTCTGCAGCAGGCTACCCAACACTTGGAAAAATTCTGGTGTAAACCACCCAACGACGGTCCCTGCAACCATGCCCTTCTATGGAAGTGGGTGTTTATATTCACATAAAGCTGACCATATCATCTCTAATCATTGTGCCCCGTTATCTAATCAGAGTTGAGCTCTTCCCTAACCTTTCCCCCCACAAACTCTCAAGTTTCGTGTTCACTACACTGCAAACACCTCAAAAGTCGTTCCTTAGTCGTAAAAGGGAGAAGGAGAAAGAGAGTGACAGAGTGAGATAGGCCATACCATCACTCTCGTTGATCATATTGAGCAGTGTCTTGTCGTAACACAATTCCATTACAATGTAGACACTGGAGAGGTCTTCGAAGTGAGATTTGAGACTGACGATGTGAGGGTGTTCGGAGACTGTTCTGCAGGGGAATACACACTACTCAATCATCTCTGTCCTTAGCCGTCAAGTGAATGTAGTACGAGGCCAATCATTCATGCCTTGATAACAGTGCGGCTAGTCCCCCCCCATAGTCCTCCCGCACCTGTGTATATCGATCTCCCGTTTAACCTTCTCATATTGCTGATCAGTCATATTCTTCCGATCTATCACCTAAACATCTCCCATCTCTATTTTCCCTCCACCCATCTCAAACCTTCAGTGCGACAATTTCATTGTTGGCTTCATTCCGAACCTTATAGCACTTGGCGAATCCTCCCTGAACACACTCTTCCGTGAAAGGGAGCAATTGTCCGATTAAAAGGGTGCGTCTCTCCACAAGAGAATAATAATACAAAACGTTCGTGTGAATGGCGGCATTTTATTTTCTAGTATTGCCAGATTGCCTACAAAATCATTCATACAGTAATCGTTCGTCCCTCAGATAGTACTATTATCGTGCATTAGGCACTTCCCACGTGAATCATAGTGAGTCATGGTCTAATCAATGGCTATTCTCACCTTTCCAAGGAAGGAGACTGAAGCGAAGGATTGCCCGTTCACAGGATCAATGTACCGAGAGGTCGCTTTGGGATCTTCCCTTCCCATTACCTAAATGGAACAGATACACACAGACAGACAGACATGACAAACACACAAACACAGATCAAGGAATACAAAAAGCGTATAAGTGGAGTAGAGGAGCTATCGACCGAGTCAGGAGGAGCAAGGAGCAAGGTCATATCGGCACAACTATCTTTTCGTGCGTCCTCTTTCTTCTCTTTTCCACCAGCCGACCCCTATCCATCCCACCCCCATCCCTTCCGTCTACTTCCCCCCTCCTCCCTGCCTCCCTCCTCCCCCTCTCACTCTCTCTCCCTCGCAGTCTCACTCTACCAGAGATAGATAGCTGCAATAAACCGGCGAGAGCTTGAGAATCGTAGCGCGCATCCACTAAAAAGAGCGATTTGCACACTGTCCCCCTCCTAGAGAGAGAGAGAGTGCCCGCCTCTGCTATTATCAACGGTGACAGTAAGACATACTACACTTAGTGCACGTTCGAAGGGTGATCAAGAACTGATCGAGGTAAGGACATGCAAGGGAATACACAAACATTGTGTACGCACCAATACGAGTGAATAGCGAGATGCAACAAGAGATTAGACGCAATGTCTGATAAGGTCGCGGTCGGAAGAGCGGCAACATTACGAATACGCTAGAATACGAGGATTTGGAGGATGATCTCATTGAAAATCAATAAATAACGAATTAATTGGAAAGAAACATGGGCGAAAAGGCGTTTTAATCACCACAGAGATGAATATAGGTAATATGAACATCTTACAACGTCTATTTTGCACATACGAGACTCAAAACTAAGAAAAACATTATTAAAACATTTTGCGAATTAGAAAAAAAAAAATTCAAAAATCGCAAAACTTACTGTGTTTATCTAAAAGTCGTGAATTTTTTCAAACATCCGGATTTTAGTATTCCACGTAAGGCTGCAAGTTTTACAAATTTATCGCTTGTTTTCTTTTACTTGCTGCAATTTTTTTGTTTTAATTCAATACAACACTTTCCAGTCTGTATGATAGATGTACTCATGACTTCAGATATGGCCGCTCCCTTTCAATATAATGAAAACTTCATTGGCGAAACATTCAATTTTCATGACGCAGGCTTGGAGGTTTGTTTCTTTTGTTGCTAGACTAAATGAAAAAAACATTATCTCCTTTCTCGATTACGAGTATGTTTTTAGAGTACGTTGTTAATAGTAGTGTGTCGTTTCACGTGCCCATTTAATCCGGGGCCTTATTAGAACCTGGGGTAAACATTAATTGTGTAATAAAATATTTACACGCTACTTTAGTAAATCATGGCAATTGATTTTTATAGTAATCAACTTAACGCTTTTTAAAAGGAACCATAATTAATTCCATAACGAGAATAAAACTGACTTTGTGAGGTGAAGGGTTACGGTATTCATAAGCAAATGTAACAATAAGCAGATTACTGTACGTAGATGTTCAGGAAAAGCGTGATCCGATTCGTGCTCACACGCCGTCGCGGAAGAAAACAACGGGAATCGATTCGATTTCGTTCCTTCGATTCGCTACTTTGACTGCTGCGGGTGTGGTACTGCAAGTAATCGTTGGGCTGGGCAGTTACTCGGGTGAGGGCAGACCCCCCATGTATGGAGACTACGAGGCACAAAGGCATTGGATGGAGATCACTCTCAATCTACCTGCTAATGAGTGGTACGACTCCTTCATCCTACAATTGTCTTTTGCTATTTCTTGATTTACTTTTTGAGTGAATAGTTTTTTATACTTGCAGGTACAAGAACACGACGAAGAACGATTTGTTGTACTGGGGACTGGACTACCCTCCCCTCACAGCCTACCATAGTCTTGCCATGGGATACGTGTGAGTAGTCCTTCATTCCCTGTGGTCTACCGTCATCTTCACAGGGCCCGATACATCAATCCTTCGTGGGTCAAACTCGGTTCGTCGAGGGGAATCGAGACCGCGACGCATAAGGTAGGATCAAGCATAGACTTACCTATTGAGTAGCGGATGAAATAGGTTTACCCTAAGATTGCAAGGTGTTCATGCGCTTGACTGCCATAATATCACATCTTCTCGTCTTCGCTCCCGCTCTCTATTACTATCTGAAGAATGCGACAGGAGAGCGAGTAGTTCCTATCGTGAGTACAGTTCTTATCCCGCCAACTACCGTAATCCTTTTCCCGCAAACTACCGTAATCCTTATCCCACCAACTATCATAATCCTTATTCGACCCACTACCGTAATACTTAAACCACCAACTACCGTAATCCTCAGATCCATCAAGCTGTTCTCTTCACTTTCTTCCCTGCCTTGATGAGCGTCGATCACGGGCATTTTCAGTATGTCTTTAAGTTTATAACCTCACACTTGTAAAGCAAACTACATTGTTAAAACATAATGACTTGAGATACAATGCAGTGTCGCTTGGTATGTTCCTCTTGAGTTATACTCTCTTGGTCAAAACAAATTACACACGTGGAGCTATTGCATTCACTCTGGCCCTCAACTACAAACAGGTAATCAATATTTGTCCTCTCGGATACTGTTGTCTATGCTCCTTCACTGCTTACTGTACCATCTCTCGAGTGAACACGATAACACTCTTTCAGATGGAACTGTACCATTCTCTGCCAATCTTTGTATTCCTCTTGGTTCGATCGATCTCGTTCACTTCCATAGAAGGAGTACGTGCTATCAGTGTGGGATGGACTGTCGCAGCTGTAGCCAAGGTTAGCTATTCTTTGCTATTCATCTTATTCTTTCTAGCCTCAGTATTCTTTCTATGCATTCCTTTCTAACAATCATATGTGGTTCAAGAAATGTTTGGGTCTACTCACATATACTAATTATATATTACGCTAGTTAATTTGTTTGATAACGCAGAATCTCGTTCGGATAATCAATACTGATTATGGCAATATATAGGGTTCCGGTAAAGCTAACGATATTGTTTGTAGATTGGGTGGTCAGTCATCCTAACCTTCGCTGTTCTCTGGTCTGCTGTAGTCAGTCCCTCTTCCTCCTCCACTACTGATACAGCTGCCACTCAGAATGCATTGGCAGTCATCGGGAGGATATTCCCTTTCAATCGAGGACTCTATGAGGTATTCCACCTCTTCTTCAATACTCCGTCACCATGGTGTGGGTTGGGACTCGGGTATACTGTAGCCTTGCAGGACAAAGTGGCGAATATGTGGTGTGCCTTCAGTTGGTTGATCAAGTTCAACCAGTTCAGAAGAGAGTTCCTCATTCAAATGAGGTAACTATCTATCCCTTACCATACTCTCTTCACCCACACTACCGTACTCCTTTCAGTCTCATTACCGTACTCCTCACGTCTCTTCCCAGTCTCATCAAGCTCTTCTTTTCTCCAAATCACCGTAATTTCCGTCTGACTCTCTTCATCGTCTCCCTTAATTTCTTCCTCTTCTCCTTCCAAGTTCACGAGAAGTCCATTCTTCTGCCAGCGATGTGAGTCCTTTTCCTCTATCCAGTCATTCCGCTCCATTCTCTTTATTATTTCAGTCCGGCTCTTCTACTCGTTCCGGACTATCCCGCCCTTTCCTTGAGCTTTCTACAGACAGCCAATTTGAGGTAAGCTATACCTATGATCTGGTGTCATTTTATCTTGAACTCAGCTTGTACTCTCTCTGTGTAAAGGACCAGAATGAAGTGCATATTATTCTGTTCATCGCTTACTCTTTCTACATGGGATACCTCTGGATTCAATTCATCAAAGGAGTGAGTCCATCCCCTTTTTCTCCAATAGACTACTCTGTTCCCCATGGAAGAGCACTTTTAATGAGTCTTCCCCCGTTCAGAGTTGTATCCGTGTGTGGGTCTTCATCTTCCGTGGAGTGATCCTCGTCTTCCTGTGTGCCTGTGAATCCCTCGTCCGTCCTCCCCCCGAATACCCCCATCTCTTCCCTCTCGCTATCGCCTTCTTCTCCTGTATATTCTTCCTCATCGACCTTATCTATGCCAATTCCCTTCTTATTCTTCTCCCCGGTGTCAAACCCAAGACGGATTAACTTATTCTTGCGACATTCTTGTTTTACGTTGTTTTCGGGCTACTTTGTTTAGTGTTCTGACGGGTATTACACTACTTGCTTGTATCATTGCTTTCATATTGGGTAAGATTGTTGAATTGAATAAAAGTTTATATTTATCCAAGGTAGTATCATATCCTGGTTGTTTCATACCTTACTATACTCATTTTTGACAACAAGTGCTATTTTTCCCTGTTCCTCTATACTATAGAAAGTGATAAGGGTTTTTTTTGGAACGCCATAACTTTTTTCATTATTATTCGATTTTCAAAAACCTTTTTTTATTCGAAAGGTCTCCGAATTTCGGATGGAGCTGCTAAGCCCTTTTTTCAACTTTTTCGAAGTCGTAAACATGAAAAGCCTGTTTGAAATTTCAAAGTCGATTTTCAGTTCAAATTTCAAAATTTTTCATCTTTTAGTTAACATTTTCGGATTCTACGCCCAAAAGTACATATAGCCACCAAGATGACCTCGGCGATTTCACAAAGCCGAATTAGCCCCGAGGCGTCAAAGTTGCGACCAAAATTTTCGCTTTTTTCCATGTAACTTCCGTCAAAGTTAACCAATCGTCATGCGGTTTTCACCAAAAGATAGAGGAGCACCAGGAGAATCTTTCGGTACCGGGTATGCATCAAAACTCCTCCAGATGCCCACCGACGGTGACGTCAAACTTTTTCGACACTTAAATTCGATTTTAAAAATTTCATCGGGGTCAATTCGTACGAAACTTGGCACACGTCCTCTGTAGGGCTCTGGTCACCCAGCGCACTAAAAATCTAAACTTTGCTACACTCAATTCGCAAAATGTGCCCTCGGGGCATATTACGATTTCAGCATGAAACGCTAGGCTTTCGGCGATCGCATATTCGGATTCTGCATCATCGACTTACCCTAGAACGACTGATCCCCCGTTGCTAGGTGTCCACTTCAAGCTTCAGTTTCAAATTGAAATTCGAAATTTTAAATTTGATCAGGCTTCGCACCCAAGCGTTTTCGCTACTTCTTTCTGCTATATATCGCTTCTCCAGGTCCAAGAAGGCTAGAATATGTCTACTCTGCATAACTAAATTTCAATTTTGCTTAAAATTCGGGGTTCGAAATTTCGACCCTCCAAATTTTTCTCAAACTTGACGCATTTTGTACTCTACTTATGCATTGAACAGTGCTGATCACGATTCTGGCAGAATTATCTCATTTCATCTCCATCTGGCTCCGCAATCGTCGCCTCGGGGTGCGAATTATCGAGGCAGCCGCGACGCGGCACGCAACACGTCCCCTCTCTCATGCAAGCGTGCGTGACGTATCGCGCTCTCTCGCTTTCCCATACTCTCTCGCCCGCCGCACTCTGATCTACCTGCGCTCTCTCTCCCTTGCTCACTCTCTCGCCTGTCCCACTCTGACCTAGCGTGTCCTCTCTCTCCTCCGCATGCTCTCTCGTCCTATCCCTATCACTGTCTGCACTCTCTAGAGACGCTCTTTCTCTTGCCTCCCCTCTCATTTGCCCCTCTGTCCCTCTGCCATACTGTGCGCGGGGGGTGCCCTCGCAATAACTGACTGAGTTCTCGTAGCAATAGGATAGCGTCACGTAGGTTCTTACTGATTGTCGATCGTACTCTTTCTGCCAGAATAGCGTCGTCGCTATACGCACACGTGATCAAGAGCGTTATCTATCGATTTTCCTCTACACGATGGTCTCATCGACGGGATTTCTGATCGATGAGTGAGTTGTATTCAGTTTTTGGCTGAAAGATTGAGAAGCAGCATTCAGTTGATAGGTGAACTGAAAGACTGAGATGCGGTATTCAGTTGATAGGTGAATTGAAATATTGAAATACAGTATTCGGCTGGTTGGGTCAACTGAAATACTGAGATGCAGTATTCAGTTGATGGGTAAATAGAAAGACTGCAGTATTCAGTTTTTGGCTGAACTAAAGACTGAGATGAAGTATTCAGTTCATAGGTCAATCGAAAGGCTGAGATGCGGTATTCAGTTGATAGGTCAACTGAACGACTGAGATGAAGCATTCAATTCATAGGTAAATCGAAAGGCTGAGATGCGGTATTCAGTTGATATATCAACTGAAAGACTGAGATGAAGTATTCAGTTCATAGGTCAATCGAAAGGCTGAGATGCGGTATTCAGTTGATAGGTCAGCTGAAAGACTGAGATGAAATATGCAGTTCATAGGTCAATGGAAAGGCTGAGATACGGTATTCAGTTGATGGGTTAGCTGAAAGACTGAGATGAAGTATTCAGTTGCTGGGTCGACAGAAATACCGAGAAAATTTACTACCGTAACCCTTCCTTCCCTTACTACCGTAACTATCCCTTCTCCTACTACCGTAGCCCTCCTTTACCTTACTGACTCTCCCCTAAGCATGGAAATACACTTGATTGAGTTGTGTGTCGTTTACTTTCACGTGTTCTCATAATTTGTTTAGTTAATTAAAAGACGAAATTTAAATTTTCCGTTTTTTTTTATTTTTGAATTTTTTAAAAAATTCAACGACTGCCTGAGATCATAGATCAAATAGTAACGACGTTGAATTTTAAAGTGTCTTGATACTTTCATTAGGAGAGGGATAAAAGTGCCTTGATTCGCACTGGAAAGCTTAAAATCCATCAAATTTTTACATAAGCTGGTGGACTTGGCGGCCAAAGTGCCTTGATTCTCCAATTTTTACGGCAAAAAGTGCCTCGACTACGTTGGATCCGACGTACTATTTGATCTATGCCTGAGATGCAGACATCAATTATTGGGAGGGTTGGGTATTTTGAACGATTGAATGACTGATATGCAGATATCAGTTATTCGGTGAATTTACGCGACTATTTGATAATATTCGACTAACGAGTACAAGTTGCGGTTCCATTATTTGATAGCAGACAACGGAACTTGGAGGTCTACTGTTTGATAAGTTTCAATATTTAAAAAATAAATATTTTGACATTTACAACATTGAATCCCCTTAATTTTCAGCTCACTTTTACATAAAACTTTTCTTCTTCATACGTCTGAGATCTTAATTTATCTTATGAAATAATTTAAGATTTTTTTGTAAAAATACATTATCTTTTCAAATTTAAAAAATCAATATTTTGAATATCAAAAATATCAATATTAAAATTAGCAGCACAACAAATGAACCAGTCAACTGAGCCGGCCGTTAGGCCGGCCTAGTAGCACAAAAGAAAGGGATTGAGCTGCATGTAGCAAGCTCCCCACCCAATTGATAAGTAACACGACCGTTCATTTGAAGGAATCGCAGACATTGAAAATGCATTAGGCACGGCACACTCAGTTCGCGATAGCTAACATTTTTAATTGTCAAAAAATTAAAGATTTTTGTATTTTCGGTTTGAGAGTGTTCCACCTTCTCCAAATATTGCTAGTTTCTAAATAGAAATAAATAAATTTGAATATATATATAGAGATAATCACTATTTAAGTGCATTTTTAGCGGTGTACGGTAGAGATACCGTAGTTTCAGAGTGTACCGTTTTTAGATGTAGGTCATGAACGTACGTGAGTAAACACAGCCTCTTCCAGGTGGATGAGTGCTTAATTATTACTAATGTGCAGCGGCTGAATCGTGCGTGAAATCGGATTTGTACCGGAACGGTGATGTTGCTTTCATTAGAGGTAAACAGATTTTTTCGGCTTCAGTTTATCACCTTTATCTAGAGACCGCATCGTCCCTTTTATGGTGAGAACCAAATACAGTATACCATCCGCCTGTGTATTTTGACAAATGTCGTCCACGACGCACGCCGCGCACCACTCATTTTATTAAACTTTCATTTTTACTTTTTCGTGATTGTTTTGATATTTTTTATGCTTCTTTTATTGTTCTGTATAGCCCTAGATCATGCAAATCGAATAGGAATGAGAATTAGAGCGTTTGATTATGCTCACTATTACAAGTTCCACGAAAGTTGACCAAAAGTACGCAAGCGATTGCGAACTGTCTATGCAAATACGCGCGCTGATCTACCTATCCGGCTTCACTTTTCTTACGCTTCTATTAATCCATACCATGATCACGCGTAGGGATTCAATTGGATGCCGTAATCAGCAGGAATTGTATATTATTTCAATCATAACTATTGAATCGTTCCGTTTTTGAGGACAACTTCCGTGGAGCCTGTAATAACTATTTTCAGCTTTTCATTTATTTTTTTTCGAACACAGTTCTATGGTAATTGCAAACCTCTGCGCGACTAATAATGTTTATAGGTAAGTAGTAGGGACCATAAAAATGCGCTATGTCTGCTTTGAGGAAAATTCTATTTTGCCGTCTTGAGTTATCGCCCGTTTCCGTCCTCATGTTGTTAATTTTAATGCTATAGATGCCGCTGCCTCAGCCACATTCTCAACGGGTGGAGCGTCTTTCTTCATTCGGAAATTCTCAAGATGTGCCCTCGATCGTTGTCGGCAACTAACATTGGATGGGGTTCTAAAGGATGGGTTGCTTCATATAGATAGAAGAAGTCAGAGACTTCTTCTATCTAAAACAACTCATTCAATCACAGGTGCAGAGAGATCTTGAGTTGATCCTCGTTTGTACTCCCCCCCCCCCCGTGCTTCAAGTCTTCGGGTAGAAGATCCATCTTCTTTTCTTGTTTGTTTTTAGCTGTTTAGTTGTCTCAATGTTGGTTGATTCATGTTTCATGTACTCGACTCTGACAAGTTTATATCATAATTCAGTGAAAGCTTCGCTCCCCGTTGTACAAATGTGACTAGATAACAATGAGATACTCTAGCGATGGCCATTCGTTCAATTGGTATTCTTGAATCTCCGTCGCAAGTCGTCGATTTCCTTTCCCGTTATCTTCTCGTTCTTGGACTCCTCAAAAGGACTCTTCTGGCCTCTTCCCCCCATCCCCCAACCTTCAAGAGAGAATGACACTGCAACGCGTTCTTCGTACTTCCGATCTCGCGAATCGCGGAGATGACTTGGTCCATTGATCGCGAGTTGACTATTCTGAAGGGTCCCTTCTCATCCATCTGTGTCATGGGTCTTCCGGAATGAGAGTATTCACATACTTCTTCTCGTGTCCCCTTAGTAGTCTAAGGGCAATGCGAAAGAGCCAAGTGTCTCCCTCGTAGATGAGACAATCCCACACACGAAGGGCACTCTGAACGAGCCTCTAACTTTTTCTTCTTCTCTTTCCCCTCTTTGCCCTGTGTAAATCCGTGTTTTGGCCGTGTTATCTGTTTGCACCACATCTCGTGTGTGTGCTTGCATGTAGTAAATAGAGGTACTTGTAATCTTATCGTTGTGGGGAGGAAAGGGTGTATCTAACCTCCATAGGAAGGGAGTCGATGAAGAGACAAACGAACCACTTGCCCACGAGAATGTCCAATCCCACCTCGCAACGATCGAGAGTCGCGTGGACCGAGGGAAGGTCACGCCTGACAGGCAAGGGATACGGTATTGACTGCAGGGGAAGAGACACTTCCCACCTGACGAACTCGTGTAGCACCTTCATGTCGAGAGACAGTCCACTCATCCGTTCATCGTAGTAACTCGCTCGGGGACCGACGATGTGAACGAGAAGGTCCGCTGCTTTGTCCTCGTCTCCCACCACCAGAAGACACACGCCTCCCAGGAAGTTGAGACCCTGAGGGATGGTGGGGTAGGGGAATTAGGGGGGATCGGGTGATAGGAGAGAGAGAGAGAGATAGGGGTGGATGGATAGGGGCAGAGCAGGAGGAGAGCACTCCGGCTCTCTTTATCCTTCTCCTTCCCTTGTATCGCTGTGTACACAATGCGTCCGATCCGTTCCCTCCAACTCTTCGTTCCCTCTCTCCCCCTTCCCCCTCTCTCTTCTCGCTTTTGCTTCCCCTTTCCATTACAGACGGCATGCAAATACACACAACTAATGGCTACGCGCGTCAATAAACGTGGTAAAGGGTTCGATTCGGGTTTGTGATGTGTGTCCTCCACCCCTAAGCAACGTACTTGACAATATCCGATGGAGGGCAGGTGTTGAGCGAGTGAGTACAGTACCCTTCCCAATCGATTCCTCGCTTCGGGAGTCCGCAGGTTGATGTTGTCAGGGAACGTTCGGGGGAGGTCGAGGGCGATGGAATCGACGACTGATTGGGAGACGGAAGGACAGGGAGGGGGAGACGGTCGAGGGGGACAGTTACGCAGCCAGATCTGAAGGGAAGGGGGATCTAGGAGAGCAGCTGGGAAGGCTATTAGGTCCCTGTGGTATACGGCATCTAACGAGCGGTGTGATACAGGACAGTATTGTAGGGAACACTCACCTCGCGACGCATCGATGACGGAATTCCTTTGTGGATGAAGCGTTGCACTGCAATTTGTTGCATTCACTCGTTTACAATTTTAAGGGGGCTTAATACTCGAAGTGGTAGGCTATTCCTCCTTAGGATGGGAGTACTGACAGACGGCGGTGTTCCTTCGCGGGTCCATCACTTCCCATCGTTTTCGTCTCCGAATGAGCACAGGGAGGTAGCCCTTCCAGAAGGACTGGTAGACCTTCAAGGCCTCTTCGAAGGCCCTCTGCTCACTCTCACTCTTCTCTCCTCGTCTCCTCCATGGACACTCGAAGCCGAGATCGTCGACATCACTCAATTCACTCGTTATATCAACACCTTTTCCGTGCCTTTCTAGATAACCTTGTGAATTGGCTGCATTCTCTCTCTCGTCGTTGGTTATCAGTGTTGTAAGTATCTATCCCCTACCCTATTAGACTAGGAAGTCTCATCTCTCATCCTCCCTTCCCTAAACAAACTCTTTTCTCTCCTCCCCGTGACCACTCTCAGTGTAACACACAGCACGAGAGTAATGAGCCAAGTGTTCGCTATTACTTGACGCGTCTCACCATGTCAATGATGTGTCTACTCTCTCTAACCACCTTCCCTCTAACTCGCTCTCCCTCGTAACTCCCTCCCATAAGTCTCTCTCCCTCGCATTCCTTTCACTTACCTCTCGGGTGGGCCAGTGAAGTGAAGAGCGTGTAAGAGAGAGGGTGGAGAGGAGGCCATCCATAAAGGGAAGAGGGGAGGGTGCTAGAGGGTACAGGCGACACAGGCAAACCCGCACCAATCCCGCCCCTGTCTACCTCTCTCTCTATCTATTCAGTCTCTCCGTGCCCTCTCTCTCTCTCTCCTCTCTCGCTTCCCTTAAACTCCCTCCCTCTCGCTCTTTTTCTCTCTTCCCTTGCATTTCCGTTCAGCTTCTTGCTATAGCGCGTCTCTATCACTTTTCAAGGCACACGCATACGCGTCCGAATAGCCTGGCACCCTCTTTCTCCCACCCTGTCCCCCTCCCTCCCAACCCTCTCTCCATTCTTCTCTCCCTCACCCCCTTCATCATCTCTCCCTTCTTATTCCTTGGTGTTCCTACTTACCCCCGTTCACTCTAAATAGGTATGAGTGGTAGTCTCTATTATTAGTAGTTCTCCCTTCTCTTCTTTCCCTCTTCTAGCTCGACTAGATCATTGAGTCGTCTAATCACTTCATGTTATATAGCTGCCTCCACTAAACGGACTGCGTTCGTTTCCCTCGCTCTCCACTCTCTCTGTCTGTCTCCCCTCTCTCTCCATCAATCTGCCTCTCCCTCCTCTCCTTCCTCCTTCTCCTCATTATGTCATGTCGCACTTCGCGCCCTCCCACAGGCAGAGTGTAAAGCGAGCATTTCTGGTCTCTCTCTCACTCCTTCTCTCGCCGCTCTCCCTCTCCTTTACCTCTCCCTCCACAGCAAAATATATCAAAAAGCGAAACTGTAGTTCGAATTTAATAATTGCGATTTTGCGAATGGTCCCGCACGGAAAACATTAAAATGAAATTATAAAAAGTAGCCCTTTCCTATACATCCTCAAAATAGTGTCTTCGAACCATCGTAATACTCCCGTATTTTTATTCAACGTAAGTTAGTTTCTGGATTCTAGTTTCTTGTTCGGTTTTTGATATTGTAGAATGCTGTGCCTCCCTCTCCGTCTCTACCAACCCTTTGATGTTCTCTGGTTATTTGTCGTTCCATATGCTATATCTAATCACATTCCTAACCTTCTGGTGGAATATTCCCCACGGGAGACTTCGCTCTGTGTACACTCGTCATGGTTTCCTCTTCACCCTCTTCCACAAATCCCCAATACTTGCCAGTCCCCCTTCCCTCTTCATCTCTTCACTCCTCTGAATCACCGTTCTCTCTTCGTATCTGCCTTCCCTATGACCATTCTCTTCTCATTCCTATTCCCTTTCTCCCACTTCCTTCATGGTGGTTGCTTCACATTCGTTCCTTTCCCTTCTATCCAAACCTTCTCGCTCCCTTGCTCCCCTTTCCCTCTGTCCCTCTCCCTCTGCGTCCCCTTTACCTCTCTCCCCTCCCTCTCTCTCAATTGTTTGCCTGCTTATCGGCACCCCAGTCATCTGTGAGTCTGTTGTATTGTAAGTGACCATGCTCTCCCTTCCATTCTCTTCTTGTCTCCTTCACCTTTTTCCTCCTTCCAAAGTACAACCAAAAGGAAACGTTCTTCTAACACAATTCATGCCTCGTCGCAAGTCAATAGAGATCAAAGATCAGAGTATCACGAGTTGAGAATTACCCCCACGACTAAGAGATATGTAGGATAGAGAGGTTTCCTTAGCTGAGCGGTGAATCATTCCCGCCACAGCCAATATTCGCCATCAATATGGGGAATAATCTGGCAGTCTTGCAATGCTTGTTTGTCTTCTAGTGTATGTTGCCAGTGTACAATCGTCGACAGAACCTTGATTCTCCTCCCTTGGTGTATCCATTTGCCCTTCCCTTTCACTCTTCAAGGAGAGAAAGGGAGTGATAACATATCGCTATTGGAGCGCTAATAGGAGGTGCGTTGTGTGACGGGAAGAGAGAGGGTGAAGACTGGTGGCGACTCTCTCTATACTCTCTCCCCCTCCCCCCTCCTTTCTCATACGTTCAACCCGCTCCCCCTCCATCCCGCCCATTGTCTATAGAAGACCGCTTGCGGGTCTCATTTGGGGGTACGAGATGGGGGAAGAAGTGTTATCTGTTGCCGAGAGGGTTAGGAGGGAATTAGGAGAGAGGTAAAGGGTAGGGAGAGGGGAGAGAGATGAAGTATGAGTATATAGGCGACAGTCCCTCATGTCCACTCCCCTCCCCTTTCCCTCTTACCACAACTTGTTTCGCTTCTTTTGAACCGACGCTACGATGCTTCCGTTCATTCCTAGAGGGAAGAGGAGTAAGGGAGGGAGGGAAAAGAGAGAGAGAAGTAAGGTTGAGAGGGAGAAAGTACTTGCAAGAGTGTGCTCCAAGTTCAAGTCTCCTTATTTTCGACTCGCGCCCTCAGTCGAAGTATTTTGTATTCGTCTTTTTGTTGATGGAAGACGAGAGAAAGAAGGATGGAGAGAGAGAGGAGATAGGAGGGGAGGGAGTTAAGAGGGAGAGAGTAAGAGAGAGGAAGTGCATTCGGATGGGTGTATGAGAGTGTGTGGTAGTCCCCCCCCCCTGCCCTTTCCACTCATCGCCTATTCTCCATTGCCATTCTCTGCTCTTTGATCTTTCCACTCTCCGTTCTTCCACGGGTCTTCATTTCCATTATCCTGGCTTTACTATCGAGTAATCTTTTTAGTTAGTGTCATCCTCTAGGTGTCTTGTGCGTCTATTGTGATAATCCATCAATCTCAATCTCACAATTTTTGAATGCCGAACTATTCCCCTCAAAAAGTCCTTTCTTATCCTCTCGTGTCAATCCATCCATTAGCCTTATCTCTCTCCCTTATCACTTCGCAACAAAATTCAACGTACTCTCTGTCTCCTTAGTTCCTCCTTCCGACCACTTCACACTTCTTCCATATCCCTCCCTCCCAATATTATGGTTTTGAGGGAAATGTCCCATCAGTTGTCGCATTCCTATTTACCAGAGCGGAGCGGTATGAAGGGAGTCCAGATAAAGTAGGAATGAGTTAAGACTCGGAACTTTTCCGTCAACATTCCCTCCGTCCGAATATTCCCCTTTCCTCATTCCCCAATGGACAGTTCGTCCCTTTGATTACCTTGATCATTTGACTGTCTCTCGTTACTCTCTCTTATAGTCACAGATTTGGATGGGGGCGGGCACATAGGGAAGAAGAAGAAGGGGTAGCGAGAAAGGAGCGCAGCCATGTCCCTTCTCTCTCCCTCTACCCCCTCCCTCTCTCATCTCTCATCGGACTCGCTCTCTCTCTAGTTCAAGTAGCATTATGGTTGGTGTAGGAAGGGGCATAGGAAGGAAATGCTTCAATTGTTCCTTTGGCAAGATGAACGTGAGAGGGGTGAAATGGAGAGGGGACGGGTCACTTGTATCCCCCTCGCCCCGCTACCGCTGTTACTCTCCCCTCCCCAATCTCTCTTCTCTCTCCCGACCCTCCTCACTCAATAGGCACGCGTTTGCAAGATCACTCTACTGTGAGAGTGTAAGCAGGAACACGCTTGCTGTCTCTCCCTCCTACTCGTACCGTCCTCTCCTTCGTACCTCTCAAGACCCTCTCTCCCTCCCCTCCCCCTTACCTCGTAACTCCTCGTATCTCGAGTAATCCGTGTCTTCTCAATAGTCGTCCCTCATCGATTCACTCGTCTCCTTTCACTTTTCAGCTGATGAGTGCAACGGAAGAAGAGGAGTCATTGCAGTCGGAAGAGGGAGATCTAGCTGAAGATTATGAGGTAACCAGTGCTTAAGGTCGCGTCTTAAGGTTTAGGGTCACACCTTAAGGGGAACGTTAGATAAGGAAGGGTAAGATCTGAACTTATCCAAGAATAAGGACCACCCGTAAACATGCCTGGTGGTGAAGTGTGAATATGTGAATTCCCCAAGCAGTCCGCCCTCTACCTTCCATGAGGGAACTCCCAATAGTCGTCCCCTCTGACCATCTTCTCTTCTCCCCTTAGAATTCGACTAATCCCCTCTCCTTCAGATCGAACCGTTCTATTACAAATTCGGACGGGGCGAACGGGAATTGCGAGGGAAGTTCTACCGTAGCAGAAAGGACAAGGAACTCGAGTGTTTCGAGTCCCACGAAGGGGTCATCTACAGATTGGGTGGGAACCCGCTTCGGTTATGTTTCAACCCCTCCTTAATGCCCCCTGATCATGAGATCGCTTCAGGGGATACCGTGTATCTGGAGACTGGAAGCCACGATGCCTTTTTGATCGGAACACTCAACTCATTCAAACCCGTGAGTGTCTCTCTATGCGATGTGTATGACCTGGCACGCTCCCTCTGCGCTCTCTCCCTCTTTATCTCTCCCTTCCCCCTCTCCCCCTCCCCCTCCGATTCTCTATCTGTCCCTTCGCTCTCGTTCCTCTTGGCCTGGTCGGAGATTCCAGCTGGCGCTAATATCATGAGAAGAGAAGAAGAAGGAAGAGAAGCGAGTAGAGAAAGGGAAGGGAAGGGGAGACGGAGTGTAGGGGTCACTTGGGGGTACAATGGAGTAAGAGTAGAGGGATGGGATACCTTATGTCTTGTACTGCTTCATTTCATACACCTTTTCATTGGAGTCTCCCATGAGGGCTTGCTGTGAGCAAGTACTCGTTATGAGCGCGGGCATTAGAGATGAATGTTTGAAAATCGAATGAGCTTGTTTCCAAATAATGGGTTGTGGGTATTTGGTGCTATTGGTCAAGTTCACACCGCCTCGAGCAGTTTGATTCACATTTGTCGATTTTAGAGCGCTGATTGGTATTGCTGAAAGGGCCAGCTCCTCTAAATGTCTGCCTCTCTCTGGTCTTGCCGCCTCACTAGTATCCCAGCAAATTTCTCACTAGTTTCCTAGCTAGTTTCCTAGTGAGAAAGGTACTGGGAAACTAGTGAGAAAGTCGCTAGGAAACTACTGGGAACCCCCTTCCCCAGAGAGGACGAAAGTTGGGAAACTAGTGAGGAGACTTCTAGTTTCCTAGTAAGTAACCTTTCCCTCCCTTGCCCCCCTCCTCTTCCCCCGGTTCATTCAACAGTCCCATGCCATAGAAAGGTGTAATTCCATAGTAATGACACTTTATAGTATAGTCGCACAGCAATAAAATCGTAACAATAAATATTGCAAAACAATAAAATACTATGATATAAAGCAAGACTTATAAAATAACCAAAAATATAAATTTCAC
Organism: Micoletzkya japonica; assembly: GCA_900490955.1. Taxonomy (NCBI): domain Eukaryota; kingdom Metazoa; phylum Nematoda; class Chromadorea; order Rhabditida; family Diplogasteridae; genus Micoletzkya; species Micoletzkya japonica. The sequence continues at coordinate 125,447 of LS901484.1, read as the reverse complement.
CTGTACTTATGCAACGAAATACTATCGTATTAACAATTACAGCTACAGTACCAATAATACAGTAACCCTAACTCTGATGTAATTCTATAAGGTGTAGTAACCTTAAAGGAGCCGGACCACGAGTTTTGGCTATATTCGTTCTTTACGTCATTCATTAGATCTAATCATCATGATCGAGTATTCGAAATTATATGCGATTTCATTCACTCCCCGCGGAATACTCAAGGTTCAAAAAGCAATGCGCCTTTCACAAAATCGGCTGTATTGGCTCGGTGAGATGAGATACAGCTCTGAATCATTTACAAAACAACTTTTCACATTGTTCTCATCATTTTACTAAATGAAAGACCACAAAATATGAGCGGAAAAGCGTAAATTGCAATATCGCGCCAATTCAAATACTACCGTACTCGTGGGCCGGCTCCTTTACTCTATGACAAGAGCCCTAATTCTAGAGTAATCTTAACCCTATAAGCTACAGTAACCTTAATTCCCCTCCATGGTTGACCATTCGATTGTTGAAGTCCTTTCCATGATGAGTCTCCTGTGGTCCGATTCCACCTTCGATAGACAGGATGGAGGCATCGAGCGTTATACCTCTAGATACGAAGATGAGCACGTTCCTGAAAGACTACTACTATCTATCATGACATCCCGCATATCAATATATTCGCAAACTATTGAAGATTTTCTATAGAGCTTTCATCCCTATCAATACTTCAAGTCCAACCCGTCCCTCTCCCACACAAACCTTCAGATTGGTCAGCACGATCGGTGAGATCCCC
>LS901484.1:93838-122459 GCA_900490955.1 Micoletzkya japonica | reverse complement strand
ATAAAAATTTGCCGATAACTCTGCCCATGTATGAGACTGAATGCAAGTGACCTACCGAAGACGTCGGCATTCGGGAACATCACATCCCATTTATGGGCGTGCAGGACTTTCCTTCTCGGTCGGGAATGGACGGAAACCTGAAAGGAAAAGTTGTATACACATATTACATTCGCCCCAACATAAACAGCAAAAATGTTCAAAGTTATGTCAATGCTAAAACAGTGCCTAAATTATGATGAATAGAAGACTCGCCTTCGTCGTTCGCGATGACCTCGACCTTCCGTACGCAACAACTGATGACCGAAGACCAGCGAATCCAAAAGAGAGAAAAGCGAGCCTCGACCTGAAATTGACACTCTAAATAGAGCATGAACACGCAAGCTTTAACAACTAGAGTGCGAAACTAGTATTGCTCGAATAGCTAACTAAACGACAATAATTGACTGGCTAATATAAAGTATAACCAACATCAACTGAGCTGAAAATATACTAATAAAAAATTCGAAAACCAGAAGGAGCCGGCTTTGGAGCCGTCTGTTCGGACAATCGGATACGGTAAGACGAAATGGTACATCATTAGGTCAGACTCACACACTGACAGTAATTCCGATATTTTCCCTTAATTTTTTTCATTTTTTATTTACTAAGACCATGCATACGTTGAAAGCAACAAAACTGAAATAGGAGAAGATGAGTTTAAGGTTAGTCATGAAATACGGAACGGAATTTCCACATATTTCCTTAAAACTGGAATATCGAGAGATTAGAGTTTTGACTTGGTAGTTATCCCATATACACTTACAATTAGTTGAATATGATACCTTTTCTTTGTTCTGTTGCTTTTGCTATAGTACCAGGTTGCTCCCACTAGGATCCCACCTTTCCCCTCATTAGGATCCCAGTTTTAATACCCTCCTCATTAGGATCCCAGAATTTAATACCGGGACACCCTCCTCCTGATCTCATCACTAGGAAACTAGCGAATAAAACGCTAGGATCCTAGTGAGGAGTTTCGAGGCCCAAAAATCCTCTGGGAAACTAGTGAGAATGGCCGATTTTCTGGGAAACTAGTGTGGCGGAAATACCAGAGCTGTCTCCCCTCTTTCTGCCCTCTTTCCTCTCTCGCGATCATTCGTATCAACAGTCCAATGTCTCTTCCCAAAGCTCCTTCTTCTCTTTCTCTCGACTGACCTCTCATAGCCCTTTCGAATCCCCCTCCATCGTCCTGTCATCCCTCTTCCCTCACTCTCTCTCTCCACCCCTCCCCCTCTCCCTCCCAATCCCATTTCATCCCCCTTATTTATCTACATCGCTCGTAACAACAATATGTGTGCTCTAGCAGAGCGTCTCATGTTCTTCTCAGCAAGAGTAAATTACAATCAAATTCTAAACATTCCATATAATTGTAGTACCCAAGTACAAAGAAAAAGAATGTTACGGAAGTTAAGTTGATGAAAAGATAATCATGTATTTTGTAATCCAGTCTTGATGAGGACAAATAGGATGAATATTCAGTCTGACTTCTTCTTCTGAGACAGACCGAAAGCTCATAAATAATTGTGGCCTAGAAAGTGAGAGGAACAGTGGAGAGAGAGTGAATGGAGTGGAAGGGAGGAGGTGGGAGTGAGAGGGACGGGGGGAATAAGGAGAGAGAAGATGAACAGGAGGTCGGAGAGGGCACGACACTCCTCTATGGGGGTATTGTTACGGGGGAAGGGTAGTTAAGAGGTTTGTGAATGCAGTTGACATGTTTATCAAGAAGTAGATGATAATACCCATATCATGGAATCACAGAGATTGCCACACTTTAGCTATGCCTTACAGCTATAGTCCCATTGACATGTGCAGATACTACGAGCAATCTGTCATTACCAATAAGCAGTGTAAAATATGTTCAAGTATCTCCTATTTTGTCTCTATTCGATAACCCAAAGAAAAGAGGGACCGGAATGGAGTACAAGTAGAGTACGTTGAATTGCAGACGAAGCGAGAGCGAGACTTTGTGGTTACGGTAACACGATACTACAGACCGGACGACGTTCCGGATGACTCGTTGTCACTTCTGGCTGCGGAGAGAGGAGAAGGTATGTCTAGCAGGAATAGGGGGAGGATGTAGTCGTTCCCTTTGTATCTCGGATTCCTGTGGCTCTAGAGCGAGAGTAGACATGAGTTAAATATGTTATGTGAAAGTTTTATGCGTAGTGATCTCACAATGTGATCATTCTCTACAATATATTAATTTATTTTCGAAGAACGAAAAAATTGCTTAACAGCGCAACTCTTAAAATCAAATTAGGTATACGTACGCTTTCCTCCACTATACGAAGAGCAGATATGTAACTCAATGACAGTAGCAAATTACAGAATGACAGTAGGCAGAATGTGTCAGAATGATAATGTGGCAAAGTGGCAGGAAAATGTCAGAATGTCATACACCGTGGTAGACAATCGGAAAGATTGGCGAAGTCGTACATCAAAGTTCCTAGAGATTGCTAAGCCCCTCATTTCTCACGTAATCTGCGCTACTTCCTATTATATGAATCTCTGAACATTTCTCAACTGGATGCATAATCGTCCTTATAATATGTTAAACATTGCATGTCAATTATATAACGACAAAAAGGATAATAATTATAAAGAGGGGAGGTAATTTGAGAAACAAAGAAGGGAAGGGAGCACGGAAAGAAGATTAGTGAGGGAGAGTTAGTGGAGCGAAGCGGCATGTTATACTCTCGCGAGAGAGTTCCCAGCACACAAATGAAATCAGAGAACCTTGCTCTCGATAGATGTATTGCGCATTCCGATTTGTCAGTCTGCCTTCATCTTCTACACTATATATTGTAATGCGTTCCTGGCTCTACCTCTAAATGATTTATTTAGAGCTCTTTCACTGAGCTTGCTCGGGTCTTCCAACTCCCGCCCGCAAACCAAGCGAAACTTTCAAACATTTATTCTTTTCCTGGGTTTTGTAGAAAACTTTGAGTGCATAAATGAAACGCGGCAAGAGAATTGATTCGATTCACCCGTCTCCCATCCCGTCAAAAAGTGTCCTTGCCCCACCATAATAGTAGCCCTAATAGTCGTTCCTTCCCCTCCCTGTTCTTAGGTTCTGACTCCTTAAGTCCTTTACCTTAAGCCCCTTAGCTTAAGTCCTTCAGGTGCCGAATGTGCTGCAAGACCAAGAGAGATCTTCACGTGTGATGTCACAGCAACGTATTCCGTAGCAGCGTTACGGTAAGTGTCGTTATCCTCGTTCCTTATCCGTAAGTCACCCCTTAATCCCCTCCCCATGTCCCTCTTATCTTCCACCTCCCTGTCTCCTCTTCTCATCCCTCTATCTTATCTCTTCTCACGATAGTCGTCTTTTGATCGCTTGCGACTCTCTTTCTCTCGCTCGTTTACAATTCGCATTTCTCTCTCTCAGCTTCCCTTTTACCTCCCCCCCCCCCCTCCTCCACATGTTAGTGTACCTCCCTCTATCCGGTATGCGTATTCTCCCCCTCCCCTTCCTCTTCCTACCTCTTTCGTTCCTCTCTCCTCTCTAATTCCAATCACGTGCAACTATTGCGAGTCGCGAGTGTTTTGTGTGTGTTCTAGTGAATAGAGTGAATCGAGAGCGAGTGTCATATGGGAAAAGGAAGAACCATCGACACAACTATGAAGATAGTGCTGAATACGGAAGGAATAGCTTTGTTTGGACAGCTTTTGTTGAGAGGGAATGAAGGGGAAATTGGGAGGGAAGGTGGCAGGACCCGTGTGTATATCTGTCAATGGTGCATCTCGGGGGCGGACTTCCCTCTCTCTTTCTCTCTCTCTCTCTTTACTCTCTCTCCCTCTCCTCTCCCCTTGCCCGATTGATTGCCTGCCACGCTCTCTCTACTCTTTCTCTCCCTTCAGTCTTCCAGAGAGGGTCTGAATTCCTTTTTATAACTCCCTTTCTTCCCTTAGTCATAATAGAACATTTCCTTTGAGCATCATTCCTTCGTTTCCTTTCTTTCTCTCTTCTTTCTTCACTTCTTTTTATTCATTCCTTACTCTTGGATAGTTCTTAAACATGCTGCGAAATAGTTCGGTTATGAAGAAAAGTATACATTTTCCTTTTCGTATTATCTTAGTCACCCAAGCGTCTGATATGTTATCAGTGCAAATATTCGTTGTTAGTCAGAAGTCCCAGTCAACATGAAATGTCTTTATCGCTCCCTAACCAATAGCATAGCCTTGTCTAGTCGTTAAAGACAGTCATTACCCTGACCCAATGCTCGCTCTACCGCTCGCGCGTCGCGTGCTATCCCATTAGCGCAGATAAACTAGTTCCCCTACTCACATAATTAATTTCAAATTTAGCGCAATTTCCAAAAAGTGTGTGAAAAGTGTATGGCATCGACCATGAATTTCGTTTTTCGCTGCAAATATTGACGTTTGGCAGTGACGGGCTTGACGCGACTCGTGCGCTCTCTTATTTATTCTTATTAGTCTTCTTTCATTGCGAATGTCGTATCTCTCCATTGATACGAAGTGCTCGTATCCGTGTTATTACGTGTTTCGTGCATTGTTATCCTCTGCTCGGCGCTCTGGTCCCTTCCACCCTCTGTCTCCCCCTCTCTTCTCTCGTAACTCCCCCCTCCCTCTTCCCCTTCTCACTTCTTCCCTCTCAAATCATTCTTCTTCAGTGGTCGTTGTACAGTGCATCTAGTGCGAGACGTTGGTGCTTCCAGGGAGTTGGACCTCGCGAGGTTAGCCATTCATTTATTATTTATTATTATCGTGTTATTATTAAACAATATTGTATTGCTATAAAATAATTAAAGAAAAAAAGTGATTTCAGTGAGGACGTGTTCTTTTCGTGTGTAACGTACAACAACGAGAGCACGAGGCTGGCTACGCATTCGGGAGAGATCCGCGTGGGTCACAGCCATCAGGTCGGTTAGGGGCTAAGGATAGGGTCCTTAGGAGTTAGGGGCTAAGAATAGGGTCCTTAAGGAGCCTAAGGGCACCTTAAGGCCACCCTTAGCTAAGGCTAATCTTAGGTCAGTCGAGAGCAAACGTCATGGCTACATCCCTGGCAGTAGCCATGACTACCCCTGCCCTAGCTAAAGCTGCTTCTTGTCTCCTTAATATTTAATTCCCACGTGTCTTATTCTACATAGATGTCCGTATCCATCCTTACCCTCCCCTAGTATTCCTTCTCGTTCCTTACAATATCTCTCTTCTCTTCGCTTTCCTCGTGACACTTTCCTCTTGCACCATTCATTCTTCTTCTTCCTTCCCTTCCTTCTTCCTACTGCCTACTTAGTTCCTCTATTCCCTTGTCCACCCTTCATCTCCCTCAATCTCTCTGTTCCCTCGTATCTCCCTCTCCTCTTCCCCTCCCGATTCCCTCTCCCGAAGGGATACCTTTCAGTGCTCTCTGTGCTCGCACTGTTTGCACGACGCGTCTTTGTTTATATCTGTGGCAGTCGCTAGTTCCACACCCCCCTTCTCCCCTCTTCCCTGCTAACTCCCTCTCCCCCTCGTAACTCTCTCTCTTCTCCACCCCTCTCTTCCCTCTCCTAATGCTCACTAGATTGTGAAGGCCAGCAGTTACTCGATCGTGTAAGGTTCGTATGGGAGGAGTGAAGAGGCAATTGACTCTCTCTAAGGGATAGAGAGGGGATACACAGAGGGTAGACAGAGAGAGTTTTCATTTACGGTCTACTCTACATGGGTTTATTAGCGTTCACTTCTGAAGAAGAAGAAGGAAGAAGGATGTTTTGTAATGCGGAGAAGGGAAGATGGGGAAAGAGCAGATGGGACCCTGCTGACACACACGTACATACTATCTCTCTTCCCCCATCCCTCTAGCTGTCTATTCATTGGCAACGGAGAGATGCAGAATGCGGGAGGAGAAGAGTGAAGGGAGGGGTTAAATATGAGGGAAGAGGGAGAGAAGAAGATTAGGAGGAACATAGGGTCAGGGGGATAATGAGAGAAGAGGGGATAGGGGCAGTGATGTCCGAGATCCCCACAAATTTTGAAGGGCGTCATACCCCCCTATCTAAAAAAATATATGGCAGCGCCCTCCCCCTCTGGAGTGCCTATCAGGGGAAAATACAGTAATTGATTATAATTAACGGAGTAGGACCCCTCCCGCCCGCAGGCCGCCCTTTATTATGAAATTACCCGTACCGCAGCGCGAAATTACCCCCCACCGCTGTGCTAAATTCTCAATTTCCATGTATACCCTACCGCATCTGGAAAATGACCCCTACCGCGAAAATAATTTCAAGTATGAGTTTGCAGACACGTATTACTTCCTATGTTAAGATATGGGCAAAACCGCATATCTAAGGCCATCAACCTACTATGTGACTACAATATTGCACTTATAAATCCGCCAATAACTTTAGCATAACCCCTTCAGCACATCTCGAAGTTGCCTTCTGTGACATATGTAGCTCGATGTTTCATATTCGATTTCTACTTAACTGAGGAGTAAAAGCGCACTCCTACGGCTGCTATACTATCCATTTTCCTCACATACCCGGCAAGATTTTGAGAAATGGGCCTACCAGTGTACGAAATCAAGCCTACCAATTGAAATTCTGTGGGAAATGTAGGCCTGCCAAAGGAAATTTCCAAAGAAATTTGGGCCTACCACCCATACTTCGGGTCGGTCCCCGCGTATGGGACTCACAAACGTTCCACAATTTTAAAATTTGGCCTTTGTGGGACCTGCCACAAATGAACGTACTAAGCGTCTACAACTCGGGGGAAACATGTTTTCCGGTTAGAAAAAACATGCTGAATAAAGCCAGGGGTGCAGTTTTGCTTAATTTTTAAATTATGAAATACCGTATCCCGCCTATCATTATCGCGACTTCCAACATGTGCATCTCTAAACTCAATAAAAACATCAAATATCATTGAAATATTCGTCCTAGGGTAGAAAAATGCGCTGAAAAACGCAAGAGAGTCAGTTTTTCAGGAAAAAATCATCTTGTTGTAGTACCGTAACCTGCCTATTGGTCGGACATGACTGGATGAGTGGGGACTGAGACTGGAGGGAGAGGTGTACTGTGTACTGACACACATCTACTACATAGCTACTACATAGCTACTACCCCCCTATCCCCTTGTGATAAAGGAAGGTTTCGCAAGATACGCAGCATGCATTGTGTGACGAAGTTCGGTCTATATTTAGCTGTCTTCCCTTGGACTCTTCCCTCCCTGCTAACTCTCTCCCCCCTCTCGTTTCACTAAACGGATGCTTATTATTAGCTAGCCATTCTATGTATTAGATTGCGTTTGAGTGATTTTTTAAAAATTAATTTATTCATTACGCCTGGGGGCGTGCAGAAGGGGAAAAGTGGATGTGGGGATGGGGAAATTGGTCACAGTCACTTCTCTCATGTGCTCGATACTAGGCATAATCGGAATAGCTGCTCGGTAGCTTTGATTTCTTAAAGACTTCGTTTAGCTTCTTTGCAGTACGTCTGGCAAAAGAGTTTCCTCTCGTATTTGAAGGACATAAAGCATAAGTCTCCTTTGAGTTGTGCTATCTCTCGATAAGAGCTTATTTTGGTATTCCAAGGAGAGGGGATGACAGGCAATGACTCTCTTCTCTTCTCTTAATATCCCTCTTATCCCGTTCTCTCCCAATGTGTATCTCTCAAAGTACATTCCATTTCATAGATGACTTTCTGTCATCTCTGCTCGTTTCTTTACACCTCTCCATCATCTTTCTCTCCCTCATCCCCTCTCTTTCATCTCCCTCCCCTCCCTCTCCCCTATATCCATTCATCCGTTATTCGCAGTAATATCGGCCCTTTCCATTATTATTACTCTTCTTCTCCCCATAATCATATACAATTATCTACTAAATATTGTTTGTTCTTCTCTTATTCCTCATCTATTCAGAATTGCCAATAATCCCAATGGGATTAGATTAGCAAGTCTCCAATTGAATCTGCCGTTGATTCGTAAATAGCTTATGTTGTCTTGCCTTTCGGTCGAGGTCTCTCTCTTCCCATGACCCTTGTCTCTCCCATTGCAAGTGCGAACTCTCTCTCAACCCCCTCCCCTCTCCCTCTTCTCTTTCCCTCTGTTCCCTCTCAATCAACACCTAAGCGATAACTCGCTAGGAACAGGGGAAAGGGTCAAAAGAGAGAAGAAGGAAAGTCTTTCTCTCGGTTGCCATGACATTCATTATCCTTCTCTGCTCCTCTCCCTCCCATACCTCTCTTCTCTCCCTTCTATTCCTTCTCCGCTAGATTGCCCTATCCTAAACCTTCATCTCTTATATCATAGCCTGGTTACCATTGGTTACAATGTATCTTCAGTCAATAACTCAGTTGCTTTTCTTCATACTCTTCAATTATCAAATGTGTTATTGTCAGGAGCAATCAAAAGCCGTCTGCAATATTGTCTCCCCCCAACAATAAGTGTCATGTCTATCCTTGCAGTCATTCCTTCTCTTCTTCTTCATTCCCTTCCATCCCCCTCATCCCTTTATGTGACCACTCGCATAACTTTGATGTCCCGTCCCTTCTTTCTTACCCTGTCCCCCTCTCTCCTTCCCCTCCCCCTCTCTCCTTCCCCTCCCCCTCTCTCCTTCCCCTCCCCCTCTCTCATTCGTCTCTACTTTCCACCCTTCCTCACTCTTTTTGCAAGATCTTCCACCCAAATTGTCCGTGTGTAAAGAGTCTAAACAGAGTAACTCTTCTTCTCTCTTCCATTCTAATTGTAGGTACTAGGACTACCTTCACTCTAATTATCAATAACTATCTCTCTATGATGCATTCATATCATCTCTTCAGCAAATGTGAATTCTGTGTTCTCTTTCTCACGATTCTCTGCCATCACTACCATGCAATGTCTCTATCACTATCTCTCCCCCCTATCACCCCTATTTCCCCCCTTCTATCTCTCCCCTACAGGCTCGCCTTCCCCCCGAGGCAACGTCATCAATGGCCGAAGACAAGGATCGAGATGAATTACTGTGGAGACCGGGGATGATTGATGAGCAGCTGGAGATGAAGTATATCAGGTGAGGGGAGGGAGAAAGAAACTAAAGGTCACAAATGTATTGCATTGTTTGGCATGAAACTATTGTAAAGGTTGGTTCTAGAATAGTTGTAAGTGATGTTCCTACTGACGTCTCTCTTACTTTCAACTTTTCGAGAGAATCCCTTGCAGACTCGCACGGACCTTCCGGCATTGCCTACTTAACGACAGTCCCATTCACGATAGGGAGAGAGGAGCGAGGGTAAGGAGGGGAGGGGAGGGAGTAGAGACTAGAGGGAGAGAGATCTCCCTTCTCTCTCTCTTACTATTTTCCATTCTCGCTCTTTTCCTAGTGATGCGTCCACTTTGGGTGGCAAAAAGGGAGGGAAAGAGAAAAGAAAGAAGGGGGAAATGGGATGAAATACTAGACATGAGGAGACTGCGGACACTGGGGGATATTCATACTGCGAATAGAGGATAAGGGAGTGGTCTCCCGCACCTTCCTACTCCTTTTCGTATCCCCCTCATTCCCTCCCCCTCTCAGACAACGGACCTTCTTCTCGATGATGCCATGACAACTCTCCATCGCTGTTCCTACTCATTCAAAGATGCCCTCAAGGAAATGAATGCCAATGACCAATTACTCATCTCCGACGCTAACTTCATGACTCCCGATGACACCAAGAAGTTCACTAAGGTTAGTGGCTACATTAAAGACCGTGGTTAAGGACCTTAGGATAAGGAATGACGTTAAGCACGGCCTTAATGATTAATTGTTAAGGGCATAAAGACTCTCGGGAAGAACTTCACTCGAATCAGCCGGGAACTGCTGCCTCTACACAGTAGGGTAAGTCTGTTGGGAATAAGAGGAGGGGGAAGGACCTTTGAGACGGAGGGAAAGGGCAGGGAAAGAAGGTTGGTCGGAGGGGACGGGTGATTAATGATGACTCAAGTGTGTGTATGTGGAATGGGAAGAGATGAAGTGAAGGAAAGGGAAGGAAGAAGAATAAAGAGAAGAGGAATGGGAAAAGGAGGAATCATTTGATTCATATGCTTGTTTTTACATTACGAGGGAATATAAATGAATTGAGTTGTACGGTATAATGATCATTATATTGCAGGAACAACTAGTGGCCTTTTACTATTTGTGGAAGAAGACTAGCGATGCCACCAAGCCCAAGGTGAGCAAGGTGAGAGAATTGAATATTACAGGGTAGGGGGGGGGAGGAGTGAAACATATCTGGAGTGGGATGGGGTTGAAGTAGAGGATAATATCCTGGTCTTGTAGGCTATGGGTCGATCGCGCAATGGAACGCAGAAGAAGAAGAATGGAACGTCGAAGAACTCGAGTAGTTCGTCGAGGGAATTGAATGACTACGCGAGTGCAAGTGAAGCAGAGATTGAGACTCTCGAGGAGGCCAAGTGAGTGTCTGGAGGGGGACATTGACTGGATAGTTATGGGGGAAGACCCCGACCAGGCAAGGAGAGGGGTTGACTAGAGAGAGAGAGATGGGCAAGCCATCCCTTTTCCTGCTCTTGCTGACGAGACGCGTCGCGGTTATGAATGAAGTCTTGTGTTGACTATCCTCCCTCAATCCCCCTCTTATGTTTCAGACGTGTGCAATACGCGTGTCACCACTGCTACTCGTCCAAGTCTCGCGATTGGCACCATGCGGGAAGAGACAATCAGTTGTTGTGCACTGACTGCCGACTCTTCTTCAAGAAGTACGGTCAATTGAGACCCGTCGATAGACCGTCTACAGTACCCCCTTGTCTCTTCAAGAGATCCACCTCTGACACTGACCAGGTTTGTATTACTTATGGATATACTAATTAGTCAAGTAATGAAGTAGATGGTATTGTTCATCTAGTAAGTTGAAGTATCTGATTACAGGAAGAGGAGGGTGTTCGTACGCGAGCGGGCAAGAAAGAAGGGAGGAAGAGAAGTCCCTCTTGGGGAGAGGACACCAGTCCCCTCACTGCACAGTCCATTCACGAGTTTGATATGGAGAAGAAGAAGAAGAATGGGGGGAAGAGGAGGAAGAGTCACACCAATGGAGGAAGCAAGAAGAGGAGGGAAGAGAAGGAGGAGGCAGGGGCGAATGGGGAGGGGGAGGATGACGATAAGAAGAGGTGAGGGTAGAGAGCGAATAGGGGTACTGTAGGGAACGGAGTAGAAGGGGTACGGTAGAGGAAGGGATGAGTGAGCGAACGGTCCCCTTTGCAGCACTAGTCCCGCGTCTCCGGAAGTGGGAAAGACGAATGGAGAATGGAAGGAGGAAGATGAAGAAGAGGAGAAGAAGTGCAATGGAAGGGAAGAGATGAAGAAGGAGAGTGAAGAGGGAATCTGCCAGGTTAAGAAGGAAGAAGAGGAGGAGAAAAGAGAGGAAGAGGGAGCTACGAGGGAAGTGAAGGAAGAGAGGAGAGACGATGACAGGGACGTTCCCTCTACGAGTAACGGAGTGAAGGAGGACGAAGAGGGAATGGGAGGGGCCAGTGACGACGACGAAGGCTGCTCGCTTCTTAATAAGGTTGCTTTTTCAGTCGACCATTTCTTCAGTTGTTTTGGTTTAAACTGCCTAGAATGGCATAGTATGGAGTGATCGCTTAGTTGCCATTCCCCCAACCACGTTCCCTTTCAGCCCGATCCTCTCCTCTCTTCGTATCCCTGTTCCTCCTTCATTCGTGTCTACGAGAGAGGGTCAGGCAATGCCTGTTCTCGGTCTGACCTCGCTTTCGTCTCTTCCGCTGAGAAGGTAAGCACTTCCCTTTCTCTAGTCAATGTGGTATAAGTCATTTTTGTGAAATAAGCTTCTTTCAATTCATGTGTCAGAAGTGATGCATATAGCAGTTGGAAAGCGCTTGATTGACGCTTAAATGGAAGGAGTGAAACATTCTTCCGCTTGGTTCCACTCCCCCTCCTATTCCCCCCTTCAGGATCAACGTCGTCGTGCGATCCGTGAGCAAGAGTCGTCGCGCGCAGCTCCCCACAGAAGGGACCCTGTCCTCCCTGCCAACCAATCGTCCAATCCTTCCAACCCCGTCCCTCCCCTCGTCGCGCCCATTCCACTACTCCAACCTTCTCCCGCAGGTTCGTTTCCTTGGTTGATTGCCATTTCTCTCTTCTTGCAATGAGCTGTTAATAAGGGAACGTAGTTTCCCCGTTCAGACATGGCTAATCTTATGCGTGGAGTTCCCCCGATGGGCCCTCCTCCCAATGCATCGACTCCCTTCGCCCATTTCGCCCAGATGGACCCCAGGATACTCATGTTACACCAGCAACAGGCCATGCAGCAACTCAACGAACACGTAAGTTTTTCATTGCAGATTTCATTCATCATTATTCGAGTATCATGAATACTAGAAAAGAGTAGTAGGATGACTGTCGTGGTTACAGAATCAACTGGCGAAGCAGTTGCAACTTCGTCAGGAGATGGAGGCAGCGTTGAGTAGAAGAGACGGGGGACGGTGTGGAATGAACCCGATGGGAATGCCCCCCACTAGTCGTGAGTACTACTCATTGCCCTCTAGTTACAGTACTCCCTCCACCCGAGTGATAGTCTAATCCTTCCCCTTTGCAGAGATGATGGTGGCTCCGAATGCACTGAATGGGTTGAATGGAATGGCAGCGGCCTTCGCACAAGCACAACAACAAGCTGCCCCTTCACAGGAACAGATGGAAGCTCAGCAGAGGGAATTGCAGTTGTTGATCAGGACTCAGATGGAGATGCAGATGCAGGCTGCTGCTGCACATCAAGCTCAGCAAGGTCAGCGGGAAGCAAGGCAAAAATTGTGTATTTGATTACATTTTTCGGGGTGTGACCCCTCCCGCCGCAAATCGTCTTTTGCGACATAAGGCCCATACCGCAGTGAAAAATCACCCGCACCGCATTTCTGAAATCTTGATTTACATGGCTGCCCTACCGCAACTGGTAAATTAGCCCTACCGCGGAATGAGTTTCAAATATGAGTATTTATCCCTTGGGAGGAAGGGGGGGGGGCTCACGATCGACGAACGATGACTTGCTTCTGCTGGCTCAGTGTAACCTCTTCCCTTCAGCTGCGGCAGCACAAGCTCAGCAACAGCAACAGACGGAAGCCCTTCAACAGTTTCTCGTGCAACAACAACTGGCCCTTATGGGGGGAGCCCCCTCCGTCGTGCATCCTGCATATCACTCTGAGATGATGCGACGACTGCAACAGGAGGGGTTCCGACCCCAATAGGCACTCCACTATCCCCCGATACCCCTATCTCCCCTGTCTCCCCTATCTCCCTTACCCTAATCCCGATTACTCTTGTCATCCTATTATGCCCACCGTTTCCTCTACGGGTATGTATTACGAGTCTCCGGCACTGTCTCACTTCTAATAACCTCATTTCCCCCCTTAATTTTCCTAACCCCCTTAATTTGATTAATTCCTCCCCATTTCCCTCACACTTGTCCTCATCTTGATCACTGTCTCATCTTGCATACGGTCAGTACAGTATACCTCAGCCTTTCGTTTCGGGAGTCGGATGATTGTGATATCTTGAGCCCTTCCCCCCTCCCTCTCACTGCTTGTTCAATCATTTCATTCAATCCTCTTGATCATAGTGCAAGACGACTGTCGATTTGTGTACAATAATAGAGTATTCCGATGGATAAAAGAGCTAAAATGAAGCGGTGACTACGTGTAATGCATACATGGAATGAGGGAGAATAGACACAACGAAGAGAGGGAAACGAGATCATTTGTATAGTCAATAAATTAGGGAGTAAACGGGAGAAGAGGCCCGATTTGTGTGGAAAGGCGGTTTAAGACATTGGGAGGGGAGTTAGTCCGAGCATAAGGGACATCTCTTAATTATGGTGGGAGGAAGATGAGGGGAGTATGGTGGGTGACTTGAGGAACCTCGAAGTGACAAACACAGGATTACGGTAGAGGTACGGTAAGTGAATGGTAGGGGGACCTGTCTACTTCTTATCGTCCTTCTTATCCCCCTCCTCCTCTACTGGTTGGAGGGTGTGCCATTGTGCGATTGGTCGACGGGGAGATGCAAGCATGTCCATCCAATGTCTGCAATCGGCACAGTCAACTGGCTGGCTTATCTTTCACTCTATTCAAAGTCTTGGGTCTAGATTATTGCGCTCACAATCAGAGCTTAGGGCTAATTAAGTAATAGGTATAGTCGTGATGGACAAAAGTTATACAATCTCTCCGTTTCTTTACTTTTGTTTAATGTGCGTGTGTAATTCTGTGTAACCTACTCATCTCTTCCTTCCTCACCTCAACTCAGCCCCGGTTCCATTGCATCCCACGAGAACTCGTCCAATCGCGTCGTTCGATCCGACCTTATCGTAGTCCATCACTGTTATCATCAGCGAAACCTTCTGCAAAAACTCCGCATATTATTCATTCCTTCGTATTTGTTCAGACCTTGTTGTGATTGAAACACAGGTGTTCTCACAAGAGATCAGTAAGTGGGATCTATTTATTCCTGATTATTTTTAAAATCCCTTGAAGGTTTCTCATCTCTCATCTTTATTATACCCACTGCCTGCTACTCGCAGACCCTCTTTTACAACTATGTTATAACTCTCTCTCCCTCTCAATTTCATATTTATCTCTGACTTGTGTTATTCAACTTGCCTGTATCTGCTCGAACGGCACTTCGAAGGAGAAGCTTTCATTATAGTACGGGTTGAGTGTGCACTTCTTTATACTCGTCTTCTTCTTCTTCAATCGTTTTCCCCCTTGCATCAATACGATCTTCACGTAAGGGTCTGCAATGGTAATAGATACTATAAAAGTAATCAAAAGCTGCGATCGAACAACATTGGAAGGAAAATGGAGGATTATAATGAAGAGATGAAATATGGATAATGCTAGTTGAATATTTGTGATATGTTTCATGGTATGCATAGAAATGGAGCAACCCAAGTGTGTTTTGATAGATCCCGCATTAAAAGCAACTAACCCGACAATCCTCCGACGTCCATCTTCTTGAGATTCTTAGCCTCTAAGATGACGACAGTCAACTTTCCCGCCGTAGGCACGTAACGAAGAGAGAAACAGATATCCCCAAGGGCCTTTTCCTGAAGGAATAAAGATGGATTGAGGGGGAACGTGTTTGAGAGGCTATTCATTGAGGCATTTCATTACACAGTTGGATTTTTTGTGGATAAATCTGTACCAATAGCTTAACCTGGTTAGCTAAAATGTTACTCACTGCTTCCTTATCATCAGGCGGAGGTGCAATATCCTTCCATTCCTCGATTACCTTCCCCAGATCGATTTTCCCGAGGGGAATAAGGACCTTAACTTGGATTCTTACTTAGTCTTGAGATCTTAGGATCAGATGCTTCTAGTTTACCTGTCCGATTTGATCATGTTTGGAGAATCGATCAAAGTCATAAATAGCGAAGACGAGTGTCTTTGAAGTAATCTCATTGAATGCCACCTGAAATCGCAATGAGCGTGGATACATTGTCAGTTCAGAGAAGTGTTATTGTGATAGAACTTGTGATGACTTGCATAGAGTCATAGATATTGTAGCCTCTTGGCAAAGGATACAAATTGAGGAAGGATTTCTTCTGCTGGTTTTTCTGTGTCCCTATTAAGTAGCCAATACCTTGAAGATGAAAGTCTCATTGAAGACGGGATTGAGTGTTTTCCTGTGGACCTTCGTCTCGAACTTCTTCTTCTTCTCAGGTAGAAGGTACACCTTGACATACGGGTCACTTGTCCCACTCATGTCCATTCCAGGAAGATCTTCTGCTTGTATAACCACAATGGACAACTGAAAATAATAGATAATAATAATTTATCTACATGCACAGGCATGAAAGATATCATATAGTGATTTAAAAAGGAAATGAAGCTATTTGACAGTTGCCCTTTCAGACGTAGTAATCTCAGGAAAGACAGTCCTAGTTAACCAATTCGAAATGACCAACCTGGTTTGCCTGGAAGTCGTAGTCGAGTTTGTATTGGATCCGGCCCAATTTAATCTGCATTATTGGGTGAAAAGAGTGACGACTTATCCTATTGCGTACGTCGCATTTTAGTGGCCAACCCTTTATTGACCATCTTGAATCTCATAAATGTGTTGTTGTGCTCTTCATAATAGATCATTGCGTCCTTTGATTGTTCTTCCACGCAAACCACTCTACATGGGGTCCCTTGCATAGACCATTTCAAGCTATTGCATTATGCATAAGATGCGGTTGGGAAGGCAAAACAGAATTGGAATATTACAGGGAAGGAAAGTATTGCAAGCTTCTTCGTGTTTAGCTATGTTTCACGCCTACAATATTAAGAAAGCAACTCTTGCCGCACGTTCAATCTGGGGAAAATCTGAGCTCAGATAATGTCGAGATAATCTCGAGATTATTTTTAATTTCGAGCTCGTTTTCTCAGTTTCGGGTGCATATTCATGCAATTTTGTTATCGGAATCGGATTCCCCGGCGCTGATTACCCTATAGAGGCAGAAAGATGCATGAAATTTCATCAAGATTGATTAGAAAACGTTATCTCACCCGAGATAATGAGGAGCTACCTCACCTCAGAAAATCTCGCCATTTTTGGCGAGAGAGCACGCGTTTTTGAGAGAGCAAAACTGAGCAGTAGATCTGTGCTCTCTTTTGCTCTCTTTATTTTGTATGCTCTCTCGTCGCTCTCTAGCTCCCAATTAATCTCGAGATAATTGCGAGATTCACTCTCCACTGATCTAGCGGTCGACAGCAAAAGGGAGGACGGGGTGAATTAGAAGTTTCGCGGCCTCCGCTCATTGGAGCAGATGGGGTGATGGGTAGGGAAGGCGCAGAAAAGTTGCCTCGATAGTATAGAGGTAAAGAAGATGTCTGGTGTTCGGCAGCCGCGGGTTCTAATCCCCATGGCTGTAAAAGGTTTGCTGGTCGCGATACCCAAAACAGGTCTAGATTATTTGCAGCTTATCTCATCATATAATGGCGAGCTCCATTTCGAAATGAGCAGATAAGCTCGAGACAATTTTAGGGAGGGCAGTGCTCTGAATATTTTGTTCCGCGCGTAAAACAGACTGTGACCAACTACCGTAATCCCTTACGTAAAGAGTGACCTTCATATCAAAAAAGATTCTGGCGCAATGCGACGCTAATGTTGGATCATTAGACTTGTATTCATTAATAAGGAAGCAGGAAAGACGTTGATAATGATAGAATATGAATATACGCGGAATTTGAAGAGAGCGATGGTTTTAAAAATGTGGTGTGCGCAAAAGTCAAAATGGGTGATCTCTAACTAGTATCATTCGATAGATCTCATGACAATGCACCCGAAATGCTAAGATATATGTAGTATCCAAAAGTTGTCCCAAAACGAGAAATTAATTTTCTAAAATTGCCGTTTTATAATGGGAATTTCAGTTATGCGAGGATTTCTCGAAAAGGCGGAATTTGGGTGATATGGCAATTGGATATGATAGAAATGTAAGCGTCCTCTTCATGATAAGCCTAAACCTCCCTCTCCCTTCGCGTCCCAAAAAAAGTTAAAAACCTAACTACTTCTGAACACTTCTAAGCTCACTTCGCTCAGATGCCATCACTTAACATCTGCTTTCCAACATTTCTAAATTGCGTATTTGCTTTTCCTCTATTCTGATCGTTTTTATAACGAAGAAAGCTTATATTTGCCACGCACTGTGTTAGGTATGACTATGAACGTATTCTACTTGCTTCATGCAACGGTTTGGTCTGGCGCAACAGCGATTTCCGAACTTCAACTTCGATCAGCTTTGGTTGCGTGCTTTATGAGGTTTATTTGAGCCGTTTCGTTCTTAGAAAGGCATAGTGCTTCAATATGACAGGGAAAAGGCAGTTGACAAGCGGTAATCTTGGCGACAATTTGAGTTTCTGACTTGCATTAAACTGATTCATCTATCTGACCCAGCGTCCGACCTCTTTTACGCTATGACCCCGCATTCCGAATTTGTTTTAGCTATATTGCGCCATGGTTTTACATTATTTTTGGCTTTTATGTGCCTTTTTGCAAATGGGGTAAGCATACCTATTATCTGAAACAACTCCAATCCCGAAATAATGAATTTCGTCAAAGTCGCTGCCCTCCCTAGATAATTTCCCACATTAAACGTGCGGCTGCTAATCTATTGTGTATCCGCACCCTGACTCTAACTATAATAGCTTTGAGATGCATAAATATCGTACAAGGAAGCTAAAGATAAAGATCACCTCTTCCTTTTCTTCTGCTTGTTCCTTTTCGTTCTCTTCCATGTTCTCTTCCAGATTCTCCATATCGGCAGTCAACTGAAATTCTCCATTTCCACTCTGAATATTATTTATATTACTTTTAAGTTAAAATTATACTTATGTTACTTTTAAATTTATTATTTTAATACTTTTAAGGTAAAAATTCCCTCCTACCCTCCCATCTTCTCCCCCTTCCATTCACTTCTTTCCTCCGTCACTTCTTCTTCCTCTCAACCTTCTTTCCCTTCTCACATTCATTCCCTTCTTCTTCTTCAACTATGTTCCCGTACCCTACTATCTCCCCACTCCCCTACTCCCCTAATATCCCTCGACTTACCCCCGGTCCCCCCTTCGCATCAGCCGCAGCTCCCCCCTTCCCGAATAATCCTTTGAATCCCTTCTGCTTGTTCTTCTCTCCATGTCGTTTCTTTCCGAATAACTACAATAAGAAGATCTCTTCTCATTCCGTCATTACCCAATTATCCCCCTTTCTTATTCAAACCCTTCCATCCGTTCACTCATCCCTTTATGTCCTCATTACCTCATTGTGTCCCTATCAACCTTCTCCGTACCTTTCGTATAATAACGATGCCGCAACCGAGGAAGATGAGAAGGAAGATGATGGAGAGAATGACAAAGGTCCACTCGGGCACTCAAGCATACGGAGGAATAGGGGGGAAAGGGAAGGGGGAAAGGAGTAGGGCACGGGAGTCGCTAGTCCTATTGGGGGAAGAATGCAAGTAGAGGGCAGTTCTCTCTCTCACGTACGTATGCCTCCACTCAAACATTCCATCCCAGTCCCTTGTCCCTAGTGGTCCCTAAGACCTTACGGATAAGGCGCAAGCTAAGCCCTTTCCCCAACTCACTTCCAGTCTGTTCCATAACCTTCGCTTTGACTACATCCTTCAAGTCAATGGCCTTGCCGACAACTGCATCTTTGATCGATTCCTTCGTTGTTCCACTGAAGAGAACGGAGATACAGTGAAACGTAACATTTCCAAGATTGCTTCTCCGGATAGTACTTTCGATATTATGTCTGGGCAAGAAAGTGCATAAAACATTTACCATGAATAAAACTTGAAAATAAATAGATATTGCTAGAAGAAAGTTCTCTAGTCGCTCATACAAAGTGTTGTATCTATTCCTTCCACTTTGGTTTCTCCTGACTATTGTGTGTTGTCCTTACGGTGGCGGTGGTTGAGTGGAGGAGTGAACAGGGGCTGTTGTAGTCCTCTCTTCCCCATATTCTTCCTCCTCTTCCTCGAACGAATCGTGGATTCGAGGCATTCTTAACGGCACAATTGCCCGATCGGCACAACCATAGACAAAGTAAAGACATTCCATACTTTTTTAATGACAATCGCTCAATCTTCTTCTTTAACACGGAAAAGTTGGCTAGAGTTGAATGAAAGGAGAGAAGCGATGGAATGAGTAAAAGAGACACGCGAAACTAGAGACGGGCATGGAAACCACAGAGGGTTTGGAAGCGAATAGAAGGGGGGAGAGAGAGATAGGGGTGAAGGGTGCGGGGGATGGGGAGTTGGAAGAGGGGGAAGTGTGGAGAAGGGGGAAAGGGCAGGAGAACGGTGAAGCAGTCTATGAATGTTTCGTATTCTGAAGAAGGAAGAAGAGGAAAAGGAGAAAAGGAGCGAAGGAGAGAGGAGAGAAAAGATCGATGTAGAGGGCGTGTAGGGGAGTTGTCGATAGATGGAGGTACGGGTAGGGGAATGGCGAGATTGAGGGGGATAGGGTGAGGGGGGAGTAGGGGGGGAAGTAGGGGAGAAGCTGAGATAGGGGAACATGTGGAAGAGGAACGAGTGGGTGAATTATTAATACGAATGGCTAATTGATGATTGTATGGAAGAGAAGAAGAAGAAGTGGAGAGGGAGGAATTATTGCACTGAAGAAGTGGGAATATTGATGCTGGGAGATTGGAGGGGAGGGAACATGGGAGGAAATACAGAGAGGGAAGGGAGGAGGGGAGGGAGAGGGAGCAGGGAGAGAGGGTAAGAGAGTGAGTCTTCCTTAGCAAGGAGAGGAAAGACCGAATATCGGAAAAGAGGGAAGCGAGAGAAGAAGGAAAAGGAGGAGAAGGAGAAGAAGAAATGGCTTTCGTCGTGTTGAGAAAAGAGAAAGGAATGGGGAGGGAGAATAGTCGACTCACGTATACCTTCGGTGCTGAGAACTCCTTTTACTAGGATATGGGTTTATACGTGATGCCTGAAACAGAGTTCGTCCGGGTTTCACGAGAAGCAGCTTCAATGATGCTTATGAAACAGAGAGGATAAGAAGAAGAGGACTCAAATTACAAGAACATGGACTACGAGAAAGGGCTATTTTAGAGGGAGAGACGGGACAAGGGAGAATAGAAGGGAATAGATGGAGAACCCCTGTTTACCCTTCGTTTTCATGCATTTCATTATTGGGTCGAACTGTGAAAAAGAGGGGGAGGGAAGGGAAGCATGAATAAAGGGCACAACAGCTTCAACAGTTTTAGAATTGGTGTTTTAGAAAAAAAACATAGAATTCCAAATTTACTTCCTATGGGAATTTATAGAATTTTGAAAGGTACTTTTTCCATGCAGCATGAAGCTACATGATCCATGTATTTAGAGAAGATACGGTTCCACAACATTTCCCAGAAAACAGGGTTGCTTGTGCTTTAGTCTGTTGCAAATAGGGACACAACCATAGGTAAATAGGAAACGATCGGCGATGTCTGTTGTAGCATGGAAAGAAGAGAAGTCAACAAGAAATGCAGACTTGTTAGAAGAGAGATGCTTGAACCTTAATTAGTCTGGTCGGGAAATACGAAAGAGTGCAAGTGGCATTTGTGTCTACACAGGTATTTCTTTCTCTCCTCTCTTCCCTTCGTTCATCTTATTATTCGTCTTTTGTCTCTCCAACCTACAATTTCGAAACGCCTTTTCTTTTGACATTTTAGTAAGGAGCAGGATACATATTTGCGGTGCCAATATTCATAGTTTTCAAAATATTTAAATATAATTTATTTCCAGATTCATGACACTTAGTTTAGTTATGCTTCATGAACACATAACTACAATTGATGGAGAACATATACATATATGACTCACTATAATGGATATGCGTTTCTCGGTTTCACTGATTTAATAAAATTCCACGATTTGAATAATCATAAATAAATATTGAGTAAGCTGTACATGCTTATCCCTCAGCGTACATCAGTCAGTTGTCATTCCCTCCATTTCCTCATCTCCCCTCTCCTCTTATTCCTCTCATCTCCCCTTCTCTTGTTCTTCCCTCATTCTTCTCTTGTCAATCTCACCCGTCCCCCAAGTACATTCTACTTTCCTCCGCACAATGTGCCTACATTACTCAAATTTCAGTTAAATATCATTCTAACCAAGCTGATATGTGATTCACTTTGTGTTTTATCCACATCGTTCTACCCCTTCAATATTTTTTTCCTTTTTCATTTCAGTGCTGAAAAAAAAGCCCACCGTTGTCACTACTCCCCCATGAACTTTCTCATCCTTTCTGCCAGAAAGACATAGCTTATGTATTATATCATTCTATTGTGCTTATGAGCTTATGTATTATATCATTCTATAGTATCCCTTCTGCTCAAACGCCGTCCACCTCTACCAATCTTCCCTTATCCTTCTCCCTCCTCATCTCCCCATCTCCCCTACTCAGTCCCCCCTTCAGTCCTCTTCTTCGCTGTCCCCCGATCACTCACCTTTACAACGTGTCTACAGTAGTCTTCCTATCGACTATTACACTCCCGCCTTCCCTCTTCGCTTCCCTTCCTCTTACTTCTCCTTCTTCTTCCTTTCCCCTCTTCATCTCAGAGGCAACAAGAACATTTATTTTGAGCATTTCAATCACAGGAGGATATGGAGAATGTGAGTAGTTATTAGAGAGTACAAGTGAATGGGAGGAGGGGACGTACGGTGGGGTACTGTAGATATACTGTAGGAATACTGTCACTTTCCCCTTCCCCGGCCCCTTCCTCTTCTCGATCCCTTGTCCATTTGCATATGGGAGTGATTGGCATCTACTCGTGACTCATCTGAATACAATTGGCTATAATCACTCGGATGCGTCTAATATTACAGGATGTTATTTATATAGAGCACTTGAAACGAACTTAAAACCGGATAGGTTCATTTGTAATTCAAACAGAGCTGTGTAATGACTTTCAAAGTATTGGGTGTAAAGCATGGTAAGAGTATAGTTTTGATCGAAGTCAGGAATAACGAACCATCTTCAATGGAATCGTCGTCGGAATCGGCGGATTCTCCCTCCATTTCGGGATAGGAAGAAGGAGGGAAGAAGGCCGTGGACTGAGTGGTTGAAGAGGCGTGAGGGAACTCCAGGTTGGAGATACCCATGGCTGCAAGGGGAATATGGGGGAGGGGAGTAATACTCATTACACGAAGAGTGAATAGATAGTTCATGGCTATGCTTTGCTTATGTTGGTGACTATCAGATGGGATACGTATCAAAACATTTATATAAAGAATGATGATCGATGTATCATCAATCGTGTGTTGTGATTTAGCTGATATCTAACCTTCATTCTGCTTCATAATCTGCGTGTATTTGCCTTGTGCCCTCAGAAGATTCTCGAGTTTAGTGATGTATTCTATAGCTGATCGAAGTATTTCCACCTGAACAACTGACATCGTTTCGGGGGAAGTAATGATCGATTGAAAGACAATCTCTGAGGACTTGGGAAACGAATCGATCCAGGGAAATGGGATATAGCGGGAAAAGTTGATACGCTCAAGTCAACGATGATCGTGTATGCATACATGTATGGCAACTGTATAATGTAGTAATAAAAGATAAAATAAGTAGAGAAAACATACGCTGACCTTACTCACCTTGGGCAGTCGTTGATTCGGATTTTGGCAAGTACGAAGTTTGACGATTTCGAAGGCTTCGTTCACCTTACGAAGACGACGTCTCTCACGCATCGTCGCCGCTTTTCGACGGTCTACTGAAAGGAAAGTACGGTTAGAGAGATGCCTTAAGGATCAGGATCCTAGTGAGCTAAGGCCATAGAGAGATAAGGTAAGAACTTACGCTTCTTAGGGACGACCTCAGTCTCATCGTCATTCGGTAGTCGTTCCCTCTTGGAAGACGAGGGAAGGACGGGGCCAGAAGTGGATTGGGAGGGAGAGGGACACGAAGGTTGCCAGTCCACTCAAACATACAGGGTTCACTTGAAGCATCGCTGGTCATTCTCTATATCCATGTTTAAATACGTTTCACCCATTTTATATAAGTCTATGCAAAGGCTGTTCATAATTGTTCAGCCAAGTAACAATTATGAATATGTTAGTGAAAACAAGCAAGAACAAATAAATGTAGCTGGTAGGACCAATTCAACCCCGCTACCCCAAGCCATCTCTTCGTATTTCTCACCTGTACTCTCAGTCTTCTCTACCTTGACGGATACATTGCTCTTGACCACTTCCTCTTCTTCTCCTCTCGTCGTAGGGAATTCGAACCGATTGAACGAAGGGTCGATGTACCCCGCACCAGTTAGACTTACTGCAGACGGATAGGCTGGATAGTAGGCTGTGCCGGGGTAACTGAAGGGACGAAGTTAGCATAGCAGAGGTGAGTAGACTGGCTAGACTGTAGTATACCCAATCATCTACCGTATGCCTCGAAGGTCAAAGAGTACACTCACCTGACAGTCTGGTAGATGTCCCTGTAGGCATATTCTCCACTCGAAGCACTTCCGAAGGAGTTGAGAGTTGTGAGAACATCCTGACTGTGAACGGCCAATCGAGGAGATGAAGTGGAGTAGGGGGGATAGAGACCCTCGTAGGATGAGGGGGTATCACTGTTCATGGGGGAGAGAATGAGGGTGAAGGGGGGAGAGAGGAGGGAGAGGGGATTACGGTGGACACGCCCACATCGATTGGGGAGGGAGAGGACTGATCCAGAAGCAGAAGGGACTGAGAAGAGAAGAGAAGAGGGAAGGGGAGAGGAGAGGGGGGGGAGAGTTTAAAGGAACGATTGATGGGGCTTGGTGATAGGGACTATAGGAGATGCAATGGGGATTTGACCCAGGCTTGAATATGTTTCAAACTGCTTATTAAAGGAGCCGGCCCACGAGTACGGTAGCATTTTGAATTCGCGGGCTACCCTGATATGCAATTTAGGCCTTTCCGCTCATCTTTTCCCACTGTTCTCTTTGTTAAAATGATCGGAACAACGTGAAAAATAGATCTGGCAATAAATCAGAGCTGTATCTCATAACAGTCAGCTAGCATATCCAATTTTGTGAAAAGCGCGTTGCTCTTTGAACCCTCAGTACTCCGCGGAGAGTGAATGAAATCGCATAAAACTCGGAATACCCGATCAGCATCATTCGACCTACTGAATGACGTAAAAAGCGAATATAGCCAGAAACTCGTGGTACGGCTCCTTTAATATATTTTGTGTTTGAGATTCCTATTGAGGCATTCCTATAACTGTATTATCCTTGTGAAATAGAGTAACTATTCGTAGAAGTTTAAATGTATCATATAAACTGATAACCTTTTCGAAATATATCCGTGCCTGACAATGCATCGGGAATAAATTTCGTAATGGGTTTTCGGATACCCGATGTATTGTCAGGTGCAGAAATATTCCGAAAAAACGTTACTTAAATTTCTTTCACTGTATACATAGGTAAATATAGTAGTTCTACTCGAAAGCCAATATTCTTTTTTCGATGAAATGATCATCAAGTTCGGTAAGTGTTGACCAACAGCACAAACGATTGCTAACTGTCTATTCAGAAATCTACAGTTTTCTTTTGAGTCCTGCGCATGTCTATAGCATGGTCCTGTAGAACCATGGAAGAACTGCAACCAATATATTTGTATAGAAGTTCGCAATCGTTTGGGTACTATTGGACGAGACTCGTGAAACTTGTAATAGCCGTGATCGCTTCCTGTTGACTTGTCTTTCCTCTGAACTCTCATGAAAGCCATAAGAACTGAAGACCCTCTACACCTTTAACTGACAACTGTTTGGGCATGAATCATGGCCAAACTTCAGAAAAGAAGTAAAGTAGATCGAATAATTACATGACCGTGTTTTTGCTGATCAGTCAATACCGGTTTCAATGTGTTTCGCATCTTGCGTTTTTTTCTTTAGGGGGGAGTTTAGATATAGCTTTAATTCTGCTAAAACCGATTGAAGATATAGGAAGGGTCCGAGTTGTAGAGATGGATATATGGATAGATGAAGCAGACCCTGTTCCCCTCAGTGAACGGGTCTATATCATCGTGTGATTTACGATCCGTGTACATGTCTTCAGCACACCCGATACTTTATTAGTGAGAGCAGCAGAGAGTCAATCCGAGGCGGAGGGGGACAAGGGAGGGATGAGGGGGCATAGAGGAGTTCTCACCCATTAAAGCTGCCTCGTGACAAGTGGTTGTCATCCCCCCTCCTGCTCACTCCTACCGTATACTCCTTGGGGGATACGGTAAGTCCCAAGTGTCGTTCCCTACTAAGTCCCTCTCCCGGTTCCAATCTCACTCTCTTCAAAACATTGGTTAATATGAGAAAGAGCTCCGCTCTGGCGAGAGACTCCCCTAAACATTGTCTCTTCCCTATGGAGAAGGGAATAAACTCAGGAATCTTCTTGAGCCCCGAAGAGTCGAGAAAGCGAGAAGGAATGAATGAAGAGGGGGAGGGGAATACGGAGGGGTCGGAGAGGAGAATGGAGATTTGAGGGATGACGAGGGTGTTGGGAGGGAAGAGCCAGTCCCCCTCTTGGACTGTTGTGGGACAAGTACGAAGAAGGTTGATGGGCAGGATGTTAGCGATGCGTTGCACTTCCTGAAGGGTACAGTAGGGGTACTGTAGGGGTACTGTAGGTGTACTGTAGGGTTACTGTAGGGGTACTGTAGGGGTACTGCAGTCTGAGGAGAGAGTACGGCAAGCGAGGTTTCAGATCGGGATTAGTTGTGATTGATAGTCAATTTATTGATTGACATAATAATGCTTGGTTGCTTCTGGGTAGTTTCTCTGCAGCTTATTAATAGACCCCGCAGGCAGTAATAGGACTAAGTGCTAAGGAGTGAAATGGAGTATTATGTGTAAGTGATTCCCTAGGTGTCGGACCCCTTCTCATCTCTCCATTCCTTCTCCCCCTCATCTCCCCTCCCCTAGCCTCCCTGTGTAACAGTCCATTCCCTCCCATTCTCTTTCGGCTCTCAACAGACTTGCGCTCCTTTTCGGTACCTACTAAGGGTCATCTTTCAGGCCTCGCTTCTGCTCTCTCTTACCTCTCTCTTTCTCTCTACTCGTACCTCTCCCTCTGTCGCTCCCTATCTACAAGTAACAGACAGTTCATATGTGTACACGACCCATATGATGCGAACGCTTCTTCATATAGAGGAAAAGGAAAAGCGAACAAAGAGGGGTAGGGCTATGAGGGTATAAATACCTTTCAGTTCAGTTGTGAAAGAGCTGAATAGTGAAGCTACCTAATCTCAATCACTTACACAAATAGTGGCGAGAGTATACGGTAGATGACGTCGATCTTGCAAACGAATCTCCTTAGAATCGATCGAATCCAGTTCTGACTGCACTTGAGATTGTACCTGAATTTGTTATCGTGGATTGATGTGGATTATCTCCGAGATAGATACGGGTATAGTGGATTAAGAAGATCCATCGGAAAATCATTCCGAATATAAGGCGAGAGAGTGTGCAGAAGTGAGAGAATTAGAGACATTTTGGAACGGAAGAAACTGACGGATCGGTTTATTCCACTATATAATTCTCCTGTTAACGATGACTACTCTTTCGTATTTTTTTGGATAAGTGATTACGGCAATAATTGGTGGCAAAAGTTGAGAATAGTGCTTACTTCAGGATGCATAGCGATGAGCAGGAATGCCCATTTGAGTGTAGTCACAGTCGTTTCCATTCCAGCGAACAAAAGGTCGAGTAGTAACATCGTCAGTTGCCATTCACTGCAAGCATTTCACATTCACTTACAATTATTTAGAATTATTAAGCTAATCTCGAAGTATCACCCACTCCCCCCTTTCTCCAATACGTACAACATAGCATAGACCATTACAGCCTTTATTTACTGTAGAATTCCGAGATGGCAAGTAAGTCCCAGACTGTATAAGACAGTCATCACAGCAGATTAGCACTCTCGTACCCCTTCCAATTAAGTTCTCAACCTGAAGTATCCCATGTCCTCTCCCTCTTCTTCTCTTCTCCTCATCTCTTCCAAATATCGGAAAGTCACGTCAGGCTCGTAATCTCCTCTTGCGAAGGCTTCCTTGTGTTCCTATAAACAACCATTTCCGTCTAAACTGAGACAACGAAAACTTATGTTTCGCATCATTCTATAAGTAGGTTTTACTCGATACCAACCTGTACTTGAGTACTAACTACACTCCACAGGATATCCCTCTGTCGAATGAGTTGTTTCCAGGGTCGATTGATAAAGGGAATGTGAGTGGTGAAGGGAAGGGCGATATAGAGTCCCATGAGGGGATGGACTACCAATTGAGACTGAGCATCCAGGAGAGAGTGCAAGGCATCCATCTCGGGACTTCCCTGCATATGAGAATAGTTGAATTGGAGGGATAACAAGATAGTATAGACAATGAATATAATATTATACTTGTCTGAATGTCTTTCCGAAGAGGATTCGATTGATGACATTGCCCACACAGACTGCTACAGGGGTTCCGATAGAGAGGAGAGAGGAAGAAGAGGAGAGGAAGGAAATGAGAGATGAAGTCTGTATGCATATCTTTCACGATGATCATTTACTTTGTTATTGTCAGAATCGATTAGTCTATCAAATTTTCCGTGAACAAGTAAACAGGTAATCATGGCTGGCGTCTTACAATAAGAAACTTTAAGCCATAGCGAAGCAGCACATGAAAGAATTTGAAATGATTAGTCTACGTAAGCAATTGAATGTCGCACCTCCTGTATAATGGCCTCCTCAATCGCAGGCCGCCCCACCCCCAGATCCCTCATGGTAGTCAGTGCAAACCTCCTCTGTTCCCTCCACTTCTCTCCATCTATTTGAACCACTCCATACTCTCCTCCTAAAGGAACACTTAACCAAGCACGATTTATATCTCATTTATATTGCCGATATTAACTCAAATAATTATATAATACTTTAAATTTAAATAAAAACTTTATCTATGTCATTGGGGATTATTTAGAGTTACACGGCAAAACGCTAAGACGGGTCTAAGACGGCACGCGGCGAACTTACCGTAGTTAAAGAATGCGTCAGGGTTTTCAGGGATTTTCGTGGTAGTCAGCTTTCTACAGTATATATAGCTATCAGTCCAACTGTGTCAAATTAATTATTGCTTAATATTTTCATCATAATCAGCTACTTTTTTCCGTGTTTTAGCTGTAT
>LS901484.1:55908-92860 GCA_900490955.1 Micoletzkya japonica | reverse complement strand
GTACGATAATACATATCTGGAAAAGTACATGTGCCACGAAAAAAAGTATGAAAAGGTACGGAAAACATAATAGGAAAATTGGGCTTGCATCGATTAAATGTTTTTTTTGTTCCGAGCTTCGCCCTAGAATTTGCTACCTCCCGTGCCGTCTCTAAGCCAAATGAACCCGTCAAAAATGGCTTGTTCGACTTGCCGTGGAGTTATTTAGAGGAAATTTAGAGGATTATTTAATATAATAATATAATATTTTATCCGCGGGATGAACACGAGGGAATTTAGAGGATTATTTAGAGATTATTTAGGGTTGTTTAGAGGAAAGGATCCCGGAATTGTTAGCACATGAATCTTACAGTTCGGATACTATACTAAACGTGAATCATAATAAGATTCATAACTGCACTAACCCATGAAGGTGTCAGTAACGTGATTTCTCCACCGATTGGAGAACATATCAGCCCGTTCAACAAAGAATCTCTTCATCATATTCAGACTGCACACCATAACCAGAGGAATGGGACCGATCCACACAGTGAACACCTGGAATATCAGTCTAATAAAAGACTCCTTGTATTCACACCCTAAGAATCAAAATTCACCGCGAGATTGCACTCATCCAGAGAGATTACGTGCTGGGAATTAGTCAACAAGGGAACTTTCACTATCTAAGACGTGATAGGCGAGGGAAAGTAAAATTCCTAGTTTGGTTTCTCGTCGAGTAACAGAGCGATCAGAATATAGCACAAATCAGCTGTTCATATAGGATCGTGAAACTTACTTCACCATACTTCTTCCTCCACATTTGCATTCGTTCATCGAACGATCCTGTAGCAAGTTGGAGCATATTCCCCAGAAGGGGAATAGGAATGGGACCGGGGGGAAGGGAATGACGAGTACATTGAGAAGAGAAGAGGAGAAAGAGCAACAGAAGGGATACTGTCAACCACTGAATAAACACCTATTGAATTGCGCTACCTTAATTCATCGACACTTCAGTTCTTTGGTGCTGGGTGGACTAAGCTAGAGAGATCAATAAGGACTAAATTGAACCAGCTGTTTGGGATGGGAGAAGATATGAACTCACGTTGACCAGTTGAGGGAGGGAATAGAGGAGAGTGAAGAGCTGAGAAGAGAAGACGACGGGAAAGGAGCACGAGAGACTGTACAGAGTAGAGATCATCTGCAAGATTAGGGGTACGATAGGGGTACGGTAGGGGTATGGTAGGATGTACAAGGAGAGTAGACTGGGTGGGGTGTGCAAGTGTTGTTGATCCTTGGAGATAAAGAGATGCAAGTGTGTCACTGTCCCTCTCGATGCAATGGAAGGGCACTTTCCATCTCTGATTAAGCCTATGAATCCCCATCTTACCTCTTCTCGAGATCGTCCTTTTCCCTTTCGACCGACTTTCTCAGATCCGAGAAAGAGAGAAGAATGAGACAAGGATAAAGAGAGAGGGAGGGGGAGGGGGATGCTCGCACATATACAACTTTCTCTACTACACCAACATGCCCAACCTGCTCATCAACTTCTTTTTGCTATATGCTATTACATGACCTGTTGTCTATGCGATCTAGTCAAGTCAGACCGTGGAATATGTTTCCGCCCCGAATATGTTTCAAGGAGTAGATTTAATTTAAATTACCTTACCTACGCTGATAGGGATAGATAATGCCGCCCAAAGAAGTAAAAAGGCGAGAGTGAAAGGATTCGCTAGCTCTTATGCACACCATGCATCAAGGCTTTTACAATATCTTGAGATGGGGAAGGATACTGCAAATAACTCAATCGAGTAGAAAATACGCAAAATGAGAGAACTGATCATATTGAAAGTAAACCTAGACACTAAGCATTTGGGAGAAATGACTTTATATACGAGAGGCTCCATCTATCTAACTTGGTTTTTCGACCACCTTTGTGATCGGAGTAGGTTCACAGAGGCTGCATGAACTGAAGAAACAACATGACAGTCCTAGTGGAAAGAGGGGAGATAGTGGGTTGGGCGAGAGTGGAGAATGAGGTAGAAGGGGTAAAAGGGACCTAAATAAGCGTCTGTTCCCCCCTCCCCTCTACTTCCCCCATTCACTCTTTTAGATCACCCAGTCTGAGAACTCAATTGTGGAACGCCTCCATACAAGGGTCGCTCTCCCCTCATCCCTCTTAACCTTTTTCCCCAGTCACGAGTCTGACCCCCCGCCACTCCCCCCGTCCCCTACCGTAGTCTGTGCATTGACTCTCGTCTCTCCGCCTTCTTACATTGTGTCCCGAGAGCCTTGTTTATTAGCCTTCTCGCCATTTCCGAAGTGTATGAATCGAGGAAATCGGGAGTATTGAGAGGGAATGGAGTGAATGACTGCAATGGCCAGTCACTGCTTCTCCCCGTCCACTTCCATCGATTCCTTCTCTTCGCTCAGATTCACCTGGAATAAGAATGACGTGAGTCGCATCATTACCTTATCCTTGCTCAAATATGTTTCACTTCATATATATAACGACAAGCTACTTATTTCATGGCCGTGAAACACAACCTAGCATGGTTGAGTAATGGTTTCCCTTGAGGAGTTGGTGCGTATCCTCGAAGCAGCCCGTGACCATCCCCAGTGGTTGACTCATTCTGTCTACTCCCGACCCAACAATGGCACTCAGTTGTTCTTCGCGAGAAAAGACGGCACTTACTTCAAGGTAGAAAGAGCACAGCTTCATCTCATTACGAGGGACAAACAAGAGGGAATAGTGGGGAAACAAGAGGGAATAGTGGGGATGGGAGAGTTACTAGAGTGCACACCAGGAAGTAGAAAGGGGTCGACAGTTCAAGTTGTTTTTACACTCTCGGATGTTACTCATTGGGGAGTTGTTTCATAGGAGGATGGAGAAAGGAATGATATGAAGTGCGATACTCTTGTTACAGGCTGATGGCTATGAATGGGGAAGGAGGAAGGATCGGAGGTTGATGAGGGAAGACCACATGAAGTTGAAGGTAGATTACCTCTCAAGGGGTAGACAGAGGGAAGGAGAGAGGTAAAGGGAGGCAGATGGATGGGGTAATTAGTGCATCGAGTGGTTTGCCTCAGGTAAACAAGGTCGACGTCATCGCAGCCAACTATGCCCATTCCGCTGTCCTTCCCTCGTTCCATCGAAGGGTCTACTGGCTTATATCGGTAGGCTGAAACATAAACAAACCATGTATGGCTTCTCTTCGCTTCGTTTCTTTTTACTCAACTGCCTTTTCCTTAGTTAGTAAGAGAAGTGAAAGATGATCTTTCAGAACCCGGAGATAGTGTTTGTGCACTATCTGAAGAGTGAGACTGAAGACGAAGAGGAGGGAGGGGTGAATGCATACAAAATAGCCGATTCCCTGGGACGGAATGGACTGCATCTCAGTCTTCAACAACTCAAAGAGCAACTTCAACCCATTCGTGAGACTGACTATGCATTATTCACGAATTCTCGGACATCATAAGCAACTCATCGATAAGTCATACGACGTTTGACGACTAGAGCACGATACTCCAAACCACACAAGTCATATATCTTTTTTTTCTCGTAAGCTCGATCTATTGAGCAGTGAAAACACGATTAAAGTGGAAACTTGTTGGTTACGACTGTGAGTAGTCCCTGATTACAGTATGCCGACAGTCCCCTCAAGAGGTACATGCTCTGTGTCAAGAAGTCCTCTCGAAGATGGGAGAATGCAAACTGGTTAGTCTTCTTTATCCTTAGCTAGGACTAAGTCCTTAGCTAAGTCTATGTCTTCCTTAGCTAAAAGCCGCTAACCTAACCCTCCCTCAGCTAACAGTCGACCCTTGTGTTGATCGTAAACACGACAACAATCTGCGTGTGCCCCCTCCATTTCTTCTGGTATACTGTACCTACCGTACCCTCTATCTACTGTGGCTACCATACCCTATTCCTCTCCGTCTACTGTACCGTGTCACTCTATCCTATCCCACCACTCTTCCCATTCTCTCACCGCGCACACATTTTACCTGTTTCTCGAATACCTAGTTGCAAATGGATTATTCCCCCTTTTTCAATGACCTTCTATCGTTTCCCATCGACTGCTCCTTTCCCTGATCTTCCGATTCTTTTCTTTTCCCTCCTTCATAACATCTCCTTCAGAACCGTCGCAACAGCTGTAGTTCAGCCTCCCGTCGTGGACTCTCTTCCATAGTTCTCGCGAGGTATTCCCCTTATCCTACCATATTCCTACCGTATACCTACCCCCTCTACCCTATCGTCCCTCCCCCTCTACCGTAGCCTTTTCAGACAAGCGTCAGCCTTCTCCGATTCAGTGGATACCCATCTAATGGGAGGAATGGATTCGAGATGTCGAGAAGAGTCCATTGAATACAGAAACAACGTGTGTTGTCACGAACGAGGTAAGGCTTACACTAAAGTTTAGCTAAGTGTCCTTAGTCATCCTTAGCTAAGTGCTAAAGTCGTTAACTTGAGCCGAAAGCGGTCATTCCCGCTCTCAATCGGGAGAGACTACTCGGTCGTCGGAAGAGGCCGTGCCCCCCTCTGAATGGAGTAGACAGGATGGATACAGTGGGGACTGGTCCACGGGACAGTCCCTCTCCCAGTGGTCTCTCGTGGGGAAGACTACCAACTCCCTCGATGTCTGTCCCTCTGTCGCGTCTGTCACGGTATACTTTTACAATTTCTTATCAACGCAAAAATTATTTTTATTTTTCCTAAATATCTACACTCAGCGAAATTTCACCACCATACAGCACCTAGAGAATCATTCACCACACAAATTTCACCAGCCCGTTGGTGAATTGTGCTCCATTCACCAACGGGCTGGCGAAATTTGTGTGGTGAATGATTCACTAGGTGCTGTATGGTGGTGAAATTTCGCTCAGTGTATCACGATTGAAACATATTCGAAGGAGGTTTTTCAGGGCGGAGAGCGAATTCTCGTTGTGGGTGGATGGTATCTGCGTGGACACGAATATCATGTCCATTTTGGAGATCGAAGGGTCAAGGCACGATTACTGCAAGTGGGAGTATTGGAGACTACGACACCACCTGGTAGGGGAGTTGCCTCTCCGGAGATAGGGGAGAAGAGGAGGGAAGAGAGATGAGGGAATGAAGCGGCTAAGTCGGAAATTGGATTGGAATGAGGGGGGAGAAGGATGGGAAGTTGAAGAGAGGAAGGGATGGAATAACAGAAGACATTGGGATGGGGACAAGTTGAGGAGGGAATCTTACATCAAAAGAGAATAATGAGAAGTGCTTCGCAGCCACTCGTCCGGGTCGTGTTTCTGTGCGAGTTTCCGTTGACGGAGTCATCACTAATAATCCAGCTGAATTCACTTACAAGTAAGACTACTGACAAAGCGGCTGGAATACCCCTAAGCGCAGTTTGAATAGGGGGAGGGTTCTCGTAGAGTGTTATCTTCTTTGCAGAGAAGAGATAAAGGGCGAACCTCGGTCAGTTCTCCTACAGGCCCTCGTGGACAGATTGCATCTGGTCGCTTCGGCGTTCGGAGTCGCTCTGGTACGTATTCACTGTTAACCGCATCACAAAGTTGGTAATACTATCGATCCCTATCGCTTATATATGCCGCGTGAAAGATACTCGCCCTCGAATGCCATCGCGATGCCTTCAGAAGCTGTCATCAGTGGATGAGTGTTCAGTGCTTCGTGTGCTCTGTTCCCTCAGGGGTCGTTCCCTCCTCCATCCCTTCCTCCTCTCCTCTTCCTTCTCTTCCTTCTCTTCCCGCACTCTTCTTCATTTAGCTGCGGCTCTCGACTCGAAGCATATAATCGAATTTCTGTTATTCTGGTACCGCCTTTTCCTCTGTCTGCGAATATCTACATCTTTTAGGAGAACTGAGCTTCCGCCAATACGAGAATTAGACCTGAACGCCCGGGATTTCGAGGGAAGAACACCCTTGCAGGCATGTCCATTTGTGTCTGTAATAATGTTTAGAATAATTAATAATGTCCACGGAAAAACCTAATAATGCCCACAGAAGAAGTTAACGTTTATATAACCTTAGCGAAATGTATCCCTCACTGCCAAGTCGAGTCCCATTCCCCTCTAACCTCCCTCACCCTCAGGTTGCCCTCGCGTATCGTCATGAATCGGCAGCTACTGCCTTGGCTGTTGCCTCAGGGTCTTCGATGGAGGAATTGGAGAGGGAGACGGATGAGATGGATAGGAGACGGAATGGGATGAATGGAGAGGGGAGGGAAGAGGAGCGGGGTGAGGGCACCGGGTGGAATATTGAAGAGGCAAGTGATCTCATCGAACACCGAACTTTCGAATTGACAAGTTCTAGAGCAAAATGAAATAGAAACACGTTTCAGGAAGGAGAAGTACACGCGAGAAGTACTGCATTGTGGGTGAATAGCGATGGAGAGAGAATAATTGAAGATGAGAGGAATGGAGGGAACGACGGAGAGGTGGAAGGGGGATGGGTTAGGTTTCACGGTGGGGATATAGGGGGGGGGATTTTTATCGAAATGGTAACGATGTCATTTTATATATAACACAAGTGAAAGAAACTGTAATGATTGCAGTCTCTGTATTCGCACCGATCGGTTCCCCTCGAGATATCGATGGACACGAATGTTCTCGTTCCCGACTCTCCGCTTATGGCTCATCTCTTCCATGCTGTCACAAGGTTTCTTGCCTCATTTCCGTTATCTGTTTATACACTGTATATTTTTATACCTACTGGCTGATTATTCCGCTCCCGCGAATAACCCTCTCATTCAGTCCGGGAGTAGTCGATGACTGCACTCGAGATAAGATGGCTCGACTTGCACGTCAACTAGTCGATGCGATGCCCCACACCGTCAAGACCACGCCTACCGTAAGTGTCTACCGTACTCCGTTATCGGGAACTGAAAGGGATACGGTAGTTGCAGAGTCCGTGTGGAATGAGAGGTGAGATGGGAGTGGCTCGCGAGGATACCTATCCCTCGCTGCACTCTTCCCTTCCGCTATCTCACAATTCCTTCCCTCCTCCCTCCTTCTCCTACCAATCGTACTATACTGACCAATTGGACTTTCCCCTTGGAGAGGAGGAAGTGCCTCCTTTTCTACTAGACAATCCCTCCACTCTCTCTTCCTCCGATGACGACAATTCCATTCTTCAATTGGACCTCGACTTTGGAGAGAAGTAAGCATGATAAGGAGAAGCTCAGAAGTTGATCTTTGATCTCTAGGGAACTGTGCGAGTTCTTTTCCACGGTAGACATCTCATCCACCGATGTCGACCCTCTACAGAAGAAGCTGGAGAATCTCAAATTGAATGGTATTCATTTTCATACTGGATATTTCATAAAAAATAGATAAGTAATAATAATAATTTGCAGTGCAAGAACAGAGGGACGTGTACGAGGCAGCGATGGCAATGCTGGAACATCGAACCTTCGAGGGAGAGGGTCCGACTGAGAGGGAGAGGACTGCAGCGCTCGCCATACAGGACTGCTATAGGAGATACAAACAGGTCGGACTGGACTGACAATGAGGGATATTGGGGAGGAAGTATACGAGTAAATACGGAATACTCTTCAGTTGGGAATAGTTGCGAGAAGAGAGGAGGAGATTGTTATACTGGGAATGGACGTTGGATGAGAAATGAGTGAATGGCCTTCAGTTCTGTTACCTCCGTCGCCTTCACAACGCGGCGGTTGTCGTGCAGAAACACTTCCGATTGAGAAGAACGAACCAGAAGGAAGAGACGAGTGACCAAGTGCAGGAACACCCTTCGATGCAGGGAGAGAGCATATGCATACAGGTAAGGGAGGGAGGAGGGGGAGATGCTTCCAGTCGACTGGCACACAATTGAGGGGCTAAGAGCTAAACTTAGGTTCCGACTGGATCCCTCCGTGAACAAAGAGCAGCAACGACCATCCAAACTGCCTATCGGGTGCACAGAAAGCGACACGCGGCTGCACGACTTATACAGAGATTCATGAGACAGACGAGACAGAAGTGAGTGGGGGATGGGAGGTGGTTAGGCTATTCAGAGGAATATTCCGTAACCCTCTCTTGTTACAGCAACCATTCAGACGATATGGTGGTAAGCCTATTCGGGGTATACTCATTGTCATAGTCTCCTTGTCTGTGATTCGTATTCCTATCGTATTTTATGTACTTGTGAGTAAGGTATGTTTCACTGCAAGATATGTATATGTACAGTGAAACATATCTGAGTAGCAGTTTCTCCGATTACCGTACCCTCAAAGTTTCCGTTTGAGACTCCGGAAGATGCACGAAGCAAGCGACGCTGTGTCTATGGGTGCGAGTCAATGAGGAGACGACCGCATAATATTTGGGTGAGAAGATCATCCACCGCTTATGTTTCACTCGCAATAAATATAAGTGTTCCGAAACCTTAAAAAAGTAGCTGTTTGGTTATTATGACTAAGTCGCAGATACTAGATAGTTGCTAAATAGTAAGCATAGCTAAAGAAATAAGCTATTACGCATTGCATAGGCACCTTTATGAGGAGGCCCAAAGCATGGAAAAGTACGCTAAACCACGGGCACTAATCCTCTTTCTCTCTATTTTCTTTTTCTCTCTTTCTTCTTTTTCGATGATTCTTCTTTTCAGAAATAACACTCGGAGAAGCGGAGAAATACCGTTATATTCGGATCGATTTCGGTCACTATTTTGTACAGAGAGTATTACCGTTCATATGTTATATTGTTATTTCTTTTTCATATTTTATGTTAAAGGAGCCGTACCACGAGTTTCTGGCTATATTCGCTTTTTACGTCATTCAGTAGGTCGAATGATGCTGATCGGGTATTCCGAGTTTTATGCGATTTCATTCACTCTCCGCGGAGTACTGAGGGTTCAAAGAGCAACGCGCTTTTCACAAAATTGGATATGCTAGCTGACTGTTATGAGATACAGCTCTGATTTATTGCCAGATCTATTTTTCACGTTGTTCCGATCATTTTAACAAAGAGAACAGTGGGAAAAGATGAGCGGAAAGGCCTAAATTGCATATCAGGGTAGCCCGCGAATTCAAAATGCTACCGTACTCGTGGGCCGGCTCCTTTAATAGCCTATGGTTAGAATATTTCTATAATGCTTGTTAGATAGTTTACTTTATGGAATCGATAGTAAATAAAGAATATCTATTGAGAGGAATTTGTAGTGTGCCGAAATGGAATAGTTGAGTAGGGTTGAGTGATGGGTGTGGGTGCTATTCTACCTCTCTACTCTCCCTTTAACCACCCTCCCTCTTCTCTCTCTGTTCCCTCCCCCCCCTCTCCCCCTCTCCGATAGTGCTTATCTCTCCACTATGCTACGTCGCCGTGTTGCACCGTCGACCTCCCTCGACTCTCCAGTTGATTTGTCTCCAGTTCGTAATTCAATACTAATTAGTCGTAGTTTGTGGTTTGCTCTAGTCTGTCTTCCAGAGATCAGATGACGGTGGATACGTGGGACTATCCTTGTATGACGATGATCTCACTCCGATCATCAAAAGGAAGCTATCCAAGTGAGAACAGAAGAGCTCTTTTCAAGTTTACGATCACTTTCACGGTGTTTCAACTACATTATTACACTGCAACAATCATTTAGTATATGTACCATGCCAATTCCTTACAATTCAAAGTTTTCCTCGCAATTCAAAGTAAAGATTAGCTGGATGTTTACCAGCTGTCGTAATGTGTCAATTTGCTTCAGACGCTGTTGTTTCTACTGTTCCCTTCCCTTCATCGCAATAATTCTCGTAGTAGTTTCCATTACTTGGTTCTCTCGATTTCAACCCCGTCATTTCGAGTAAGACCCCTGCCATAATTAACCCTTAACGACCTTAACCTCATAAGTCAGTCACTTAGTCTCCCTTACTCTCTAAAGACTCACTTAAGACTTCGTAATCCAGCTCCAATCGTGAGATATCTGGCATCTAACATTTTGTTATCTCAAGCAGAGGAGCTAGTGAAGGGAGAGTTGAAGCCGGAGGCAATCTTAGTGGAGGGAGGTTCGAATTCTCTTTTAAGACGATACTATTTCACTCTCTTTGACATTCCCTTATCTGTTGAGGTCTTCGTCATTTTACACTCAAATTGCTCAACATGCGATTTAAAAAAAGATTTAGGTCTATTGTAGCCGGAACATTTTTTGTAGAACAAAGAATTTGAATTTATTTCAGATACAATATTCGTATCATCTGCAGATGGGAGAATAGTCAAAATAGTAAACGATAAAGTAGTCGACTTCATCTATCTACGGGATGCCTGCAAGAGTAAGTGACTTTTTTACTAATCTTGTGGTGTGCGAAGGACTGTCATGGATAGAGTTGAATATGTTTCACAGCTTCCCTCCTCCAGGATCCCCCTTCGATGAATTCGCGTGTGGTCGTCCATATGGTCTCCGTCGTTTAGATGAACATCGAATAATCTTCGTCGACGCTTATTTCGGAATATTCACCGTTGACTTCGTGCAACGAAGTGAGATTAGCATGAATTCCTCTAATTTCTTAGCTTTCTCCGTATTACTCGGGGTGCCGGTCCTCCTTTACATAGTAAGAGTTCTTCTTCTCCAGAAGTGATACCTGTCTTCCTCTCCACGACAAAGATCGATCGTCAGTCGTCCCTCCACTACATATCGGATATCGCTGTCATCGACGAGGATAGGGTTGTGTTCACGGAGAGGAGTACTGTACACTATCCGGCGTATAAGGAGTACGAGAGGATGGAACACAGGGCTAATGGAAGGTACGAAATAGAGACTTAGTCTCACAATTCTTTATTGTACCCAGGGTTGGGTTGCAGAGTACACCTTCTCGAGATCTCTCGCAATCGCATCTCCGTTCTCATAAAGGGCCTTCATGAGCCCTCGGGCATAGAAGTTCTTCCCGATAAGGAAACTTTCCTCTTATCAGAGACAGGAACTGCTAATATTCTATCGTGAGTATTGTCATCTCTATCTTCATGCAATCAATAGTCTATGGAACAATCATCTCAGCTATTCTCTCAAAACGCGTCGTCTTCAAACCTGGTCTACACAGATTCCCGGTCTTCCGGGTCTTATACGACTCAATTCGGCTAAGGACTTTGTTTGGGTGATCTTTTGTATTCTAAACGGTTTTGTCCCATGCATATTTACAATAAGATTGATAAATAGATATATGTTTCACAAGTGATATAGATGACAAAGAAGTTGAACATGCTCAGTGAGTGCCAGAAGCCTAGTTAAATGTTCCATTTGAGGTGGGGATAGAAGAGACGCGACTTCACGAGCGGGGGTCTACTGTCAGTTTAGCTGAATACCTCCGACATTGGCCATATATACGAAAGCTACTTTTAACGGTTAGTCATCAATTTCTCCTTCGAACATTCACATTAAAGGGACATGGAAGCGAGAAATTTTGTGAAACCAAACATGGCCATACTTCTAGAATATGTTTCTGAGACGATAAGAAAGATAATAGCGTTTGAAAAATATTTTTAAAAAATTTCTGGAGCGAGAAATATTTATTTGTTCCGGGAATACCTCGATGCCATTTGCCTCGTTACTATGCGCTAAGCGCAGTAAGACTGCGCCTTGGCTGGGAAACGATTTTTAGGATATCTCGCGAAGTAAGCATTTTTGTGCACGCAGTCTTACTGCGTTTAGCGCATAGTAACGAGGCAAATGGCATGGAGGTATTCCCGGAACAAATAAATATTTCTCGCTCCAGAAATTTTCTAAAAATATTTTTCAAATGCTATGATCTTTATTATCGTCTAAGAATCATATTTGTCAAGTATTGCCATGTTTGGTTTCAGAAAATTTATCGCTTCCATGTCCCTTTAATGGCTTGAAAAATGTTCTTACACAATGCGAATCTCTGTAAATTGTTATAGTAATTGATATTTCACTTCAGTTTTTCCCCAACTCGATGTGGTCGGGAATCTACGATAGTTTCCTGCCCCCTCACGCAATAGCAGTCAGATACAAGTTGGATGGTGGGCATTTATCATCTTGTCCTGTACGTTATGTTTCAACGATCATATATAACAATATATGAAGCTCAAGTGGTCTAGTAGAGTATAGTGGAATAAACCGATCCGGCAGTTTCTTCCGTTCCAAAATGAGTCTAATACTCTCACTTTTGCACACTCTCTCGCCTTATATTAGGAATGATTTTCCGACGGATCTTTTTAATCCACTATATCTTTTTTGTTACACTATGACTTCTGATTGCAAGTTTCAGGTCATCCAATAGTCTCCGCTCAATCTCCACAGGGAATTCACCACATCGGATCAGTTGTCCAGGTATGATTGCACCCATTCCACCCATCTGGCTCATACTCCTTGTCAGCGGATCATAACCACACATTTACAGGCAGTGGAGTCAGACCATTTCGTGTACTTCGTGAGTCCACGAGCCAACGCTCTTCTTCGTCTTCCAAAGAGTGAAGTAGAAGAGCTTCAAACGACGATAAAGATGGCCTCTCGGAAATGGTCCAAGTGAATTTGTTTACGACTATACTCTAGTTTCTCGTTGTAGGTATTCATTCGATTCATTGCTTTGTTGTGCCTTTCCCACCGGTTGCATATGTTATTCTTTCGATGGTATTACATAATCTGCTTTCATTTGTACATCTTTACTCTGACATATAAAGGCTCTTTGAGTTGAGATTGGTTAGTTATTGACAATCGACGTTTACAGTATGCCCATGCAGTGCAATCTACTCATCACGATTGGACCCCGACTGTCTACAGTATGATCATGCCCCGTAGCTAGAGATTACGGTAGGTGAGTAATGAGGGGAGGGTTACGGTAGATGAAGGGGAGTGGAAGGGGGAGGGGCATGAAGGCATACGCTACACGAAAAGTCGACAGGAAACCCGTAGAAAGACGGCAACATCAAACTAGACTGTAGTGGGGAAAAGAGAATAAATATAACTGACAACGATAGGAACCTAAGAGACAACTGGGGGAGAATACTCGTTAGACTTAAGGGAGATGTGAAGGAACGAAGAGAACCGGAGAATGAGGTATACGGTAGATTACTGTACTGTGGATTACGGTAGATTACTATGGGGAACTGTAGATCATATGGTCACACTACTGGGATAAGGATGGAAACTAACAACATGAAACAAACAATATATAGAAAAGAATATGAGAATGGTAACTTATTATAGGAGAGTATTGAGTACGGTATCGTGCAGACGAATGAGTGCCTGCATGTGAATGGGAAGACAACTTCGTCTCTCTTGAGTCACCGGATCCATTGACAGCCATGATAATGCATTGTACTGTTCCAGCACGTATCTGAAAGGGCACTCACTCCTTCCTAGACTAAGAACACATATCTAGGGACCGCAGCGGGTCATCAAATATAATGTAGAATTGCTGCCAAACATACTCTATACTACTAATTCAGCGGTGCTGATGCCAAATTCATAAAGAAAATCAAGAAAAGTTCTCATTTTTACCTCAAAACTTTCTATAAGTAGGGCGCACCGCTCACCTGGCTACAGTAAGACAGTTTAATGGTGCGGTTGGGGTCGCATTGTGTCACAATCATGATTTGCAACTACAGATACTTGGAAACATGACCCATTCCTCATTTTTATGATCGGAATGACCTGGGCTAATGTCTTAAGACCGATTATTTATCCTAATGGGTAAGACGAACGTAAACTTTATGTGGCACTTATCTGACTGCCAGCTCCAGTCTAGAGCCTCTAGCTCGTTTTGGGATCATATGAATTTCTCTAATTTTCGGTCAGGATATACTCTATGTATCTATCTTCGCTGTACAAAACATCATTAGTGACGCATGAACCTTGAAAGCGGGTTGCAGGACCGGGAATTGGCAATTCTGTCATTTCGCTCCCGACCGCCTCAGACTAGAGCTTCTAGCACATTTTGGCAAATGTGAAATTTTCTCATTCTTGGCCAGTACATGCTTCAAGCATCTACTGTCATGATGCAATATATCACTAGTGACAAATCTCAAAACCGGGTAATACGACTTATAGTGTTGCCACATCCGCTATTTCTATCCCGTGCCGCCTCAGTCTATAAGTCATAGCACATTTCCAGTGATACCAATCGTCCTAATTTTTTGCCTAGAGATACTACGAGTGTTTATCTTCGTTGTGGTTCATCATATTACAATATTATACAAGGGTATCCAAAATAGAGTGAGGCATCGAAAACGAAGACCAGGCTAATTTTCGCCGTTTCACTCATTCCTTTATATAAGCTGTTTGAGAGGTCTGCGCGATATGTGAGGCCTTTAGATTTGAAGTATACCTTCTAGGCAAGCTTAGGAGAGATCTACTTGAAAATCGATATTTGCCAAATTTTTTATGAGCTTTCGAAAAATATCAGCTACCGATCTGAATTACGCTCCAACCTGTGACACAATCATTAATATAAAGCTAATATGCAAATTCATTGAATCTTTAAGGCATTTAAAGCACAAAAATAATGTATTATAGTAACGAATAGGAAATGCCAAAGCCGAGCTTTAAAGAGTGAAGAAATGTGCGGTCATGTGTGTGCGCTAGTTGACCTAGGTCTCGTGTACTGTATGTTGACGTTTGACCTGGGACGTGCGCTGCGGTCCCTACACATATCTCCACCCTCATATGTAACCATGTTCTACAGTAACCCGTTGAGTAATCATACCTCAAGACCTCATCAGTTTTCTGAGAGTCGAGTGGATGATTCGATTCCTCCTTCTGAAGTACTTCGTCCGATCGAAGAAGTTGTGTCTCGTTGATATGAAGGGAACTCCTCAGATGGACGGGGAGCCTCCTCTTGTGGGAGGGACACGAGGCCCAGAACCAATCGGGCATTTCCCCTGAGGGGGCGGTGGACACCCACCAACCAGCAGCCAGAGGCTGGTTCTGCATACTCGACTCTGCAATCAACGCGGTTACGGTAGGTGACAGTAACTGATAGTAACCCCATTACGTGCTAAGATATGGTAAGCATTCTATTCAAAGGTGAATAACCCTCACCCGGAGTGTCGAAGAAGCTAGAATGAGCATTCCTCAGTCCCGCACTCTGCTGCTCCCCTCCCTCCTTCATGACGTCATTGAGAATGTCATTCATTCCATCCCCCGTATCCAATACAGGGTCGTCCATCATCAATCCCTCGAATTCATCTCCTCCTCCATCGTCGCCTGCCATTCCCGTCGACTGAAACACACAGATATTGCTCAGATCCGGCTGAGTTAAGTTTCATCGACTATATGAAACATCGTTGATAACAACGATACTTGAACTGCTAGATCATGAATAGACTACGTGAACGACGAAGAAGATAAATAACTGACGATGTCGACGGAAGTGGGGAATACGAGGATGTGAGTGGCCGTGCAGTCACCAGGAGTGTGAAGGGGACGCGATTTGGGACGGACGGAGGAAGGAGAATCCAGGGGAGAACACAGCGAGGGAAGAACCTGGCAAG
Source organism: Micoletzkya japonica (assembly GCA_900490955.1). Lineage (NCBI taxonomy): Eukaryota > Metazoa > Nematoda > Chromadorea > Rhabditida > Diplogasteridae > Micoletzkya > Micoletzkya japonica. Next base: position 77,465 of record LS901484.1, on the reverse strand, counting down.
GGGAGGTGTCATATCGTAACCTTACTTCAAAGATAAGAGAACGCAAAATAATGATTACTTCAAAATGGGCTAAAGCAACGGTGAAAGTGCAGTATGGTGGAAAGAGAGAGTACCTGCAGCTGAGCCTCTGGTTCGGTCGAGACTAGACAAGCTGAGAGAATTACGGGTCCTTGAGAGGAAGAACACGACGAACACGATTCACGCAGACGATTCGAGTGACGTTTGAGACGCGCTTTCGAGAGGGTAGAACACCAGGCTGAAGGGGGAATGGGATGGGGGAGATGCATAGGGGGATAAAAGGGGGGAGAAGGGGATAACTAGATCTTCCCCTAACTATCCATTAGTATCTCTGCTCACCTCTAAACTCTCCGTGTCCCAATTTTCCCAACTTGCCCACAACAAGTCTCCACGGACGAGTGTCAACCGAGATTACTCCCTGCAAGCGCTCATTTCACAATTGTTATTCAACCCATCACAAGTATGTCTCAAACTTCATATAAATATATCCAATTTTCATAGTAACTTTAATTAAAATTCCATAACTTTGTGATGACGTACCTGTATATACGTCCACAATCGTTCCATCGCTTCTAGAATGGAAGTAGACCTCGACTTGAATCGATGCCTACAATATACCATATACTGTAATCAACTGAGTAACTACCGTCATTATCCCATTCACTACAGTATCACTCCAAACTCGAATAGTCTCACTTCCTGGTGTTCTCTCCATATCTCGGTCGGATATTGATGACTGCATTATCAGCCAGACTTCCATTACTGTCAGTGACTGAGACACACACGAATTCAGTTCCGACGAGACAATAGGAGACGAAGAGCGATTGTTCCTCGGTCTTGCACTGAACCGTCTGCAAGGGGATCACTCCAAACCCGCACTATTTACGTTTCATAAGGTCCGTTTATTAAAATTATCGCGAAGCCAAACAGTTGAAGTAGAATAAGCACATAAGGGTAAAGTGGGAGATTTGGAAGCATTATATGAATCGAAATAACCGATTTACCGAGTTCTTATTTGAGTAAAAGGCAACGTAAATATGAAAACATATGAAAAAGCGCGTTTTGTGTGTCTTACCTTCGTCTCGCTTTTCTGGACGATCAATGCGGGATCAGCCAATCGATACGCGACACTGTTCACCTTGATACAATTTCCATTTAAATACTCCGTTTATATGTACCATTTTATAAGGAGCTTTAACGAAAAGTCCTTACATGCATTACACAACCTTATCCTCATAGCGATCTCTAAGAAACGAAAGGAAACGTGGTAAATACCTTGATGAAAGCACTCCTCTTCCGTGCTTCAATCAACTGAGTGAGGGAAGAGGCAGGACCGAATCGAGTCATGCTCTTCGGCAGAAGGGAACGGATGCACTCCGCACTGCAATGATGCATTGACACTTCGTTCGAGTACTGCGATAGATAGTATATCTTTCTCCGCTTTCATTTAGGAACTTCTTCGCCTCCTTTCTTACGTCTGTACATAGCTATTGAGCTTTTATAAAGCTCTCTTATGCCTACTTATTAACTATATCGTGCCATTTCCTGATACAAACATTGCCTTGGTATTTAAGTGTGGATAAAGCAATCAAGTTAAATATCAATGAGAGTAGAACAACTAACGTGAGGACTCTGGGTTGGTGATAGAGAGCGAAGGCTGCATCCCTTAGCACGTCTTCTATGCGAGTTCGATCGTGAGAGTACAACTCAGAGTTACCTGAGATGGAGGTTATCCAAGGTACTCCGTACTGCATTCAAATTTTAATCAACCAGCATGTAATTCTAGATAAACGATGACCTTATTAATTGACTGGTGTATCTTTCCAAATACCAAAATAACTAACAAGAATACGGTACTCACGAAGACTGTTGGTAACTCTCCACGTGTTCATCATGGGTGATCGATCCAATCGATCCAGGTCCATCGACAGTCCCAGGGTCTCGAATATTCGCTGCAATCACTCACTTACATTCGTCATCTCATCGTCACTCAACATCGTCAATTAATCAACTACGTCTCTGATATAGTCAGCCCTTCCTCTCACCTGCATGGGAAGTAGTTCTAGCTGTACGTGCAACCTCAGATGAGGAGGAGTCTTCGAGAGAGCGGCATTGAATGCCCTGATTAGGGCGATAGTGGCTAGTCTCGCTGCCTCTGCATCCCTTCCATCGCTACCCATTGTGATACTCTCCACCTGACAACACATGTATACTTTGCAACTTTGAACGTATTCTAATGAAGAGCGACTGCCTAATTAGATATTTTTAGGGGGTGAAACATAACCGAACCAGATAAATGACGACGACGTGCGGCAGAGTTGCAGGTTCATCTTCGGGAAGGTTCGTAGACATCTTCTCGTTCGCCTCCCCATCGTCTCCCTTCAATACAACTCTTTCTCCATTCATCACACTATTAACTCAAACTATTATCGATTAGCTGTCTTTACCAGAGTATTCGTGGAAGTGTTCATTAATTCGCCCATGGAAGAGTCGAGAGGTTGATTCTCGCGAACGAAGGGAGAAGCAGAGGACATTGGAGTGAGACCCGTTGAGCCTGAGAACCACGGGATTACCTGTACTCAACAAGAATCGTAAACAACTTAAGCAAAGTCAAGTAAATGCAAGCCTATAAATGGAATACTTGAAACCCAACAAACCTTCATTGCCCGGTGCCCCCTCGTCATCATCCATCTCGTGTCTGAATACATACAGTAACCTCTCTGTCTCCCACCTACAGTACCCTTTCGCTGCCATATCTCCTCCTACCGTACCCCTTCCCCCACTTACTTGAGTGATCCTCTAGCCTTCCCCGCCTTGCACGCTCTTCTCACAGCAGAAGTAGCAGCCAGACTCTCCCTGTAATATCCCTTCCCTTCCTCTTCTCCCTTACAGTATCCCTCACCTGAAGAACTGTCGATCGAAGATCTTTCCATGTTGAGGAGTCAGGAAGGTTGAAAGTGCATCTTCCACGGCGTTAGCGTATTCCTATAGAAGAACGTTACTTCCAACCCCCCACTAAGTCCGTAATATTACTTAGACTAAATATGTTGCTAGGTAAAGCAAATAGATAGAAATAAAGCTGACCTTAAGCTTGTCTATTATTTTCGGGCAAATGCGAACTTCTTTCTTCTGCACGAGTGATTGGAGAACCGTGGTGAAGTGGGATTGACGGTGATGGATATTGCCGGTTTCTGAAGGAAAGAAGAAGATGGGAAGGGTATTCGGATATCATATATATATATAATTCTAGAGGAAAAGTCGCGTGAAAAAACAATGTCTTTAGAAAATGAAAAAAGTAAACTACTTACTCGCTCGAATAACTCCTTCCTTGGAGAGTTGGTAGCTAACGGGAATATGTCGACCCAGTCTCATCGACGTCTCGTACACTCTTAATCATTACCGTACTCCTTCATTCTACACCCCACCATCTACCGCGAACTGAACTCACTTGCTCATCTTTCGCAGGTATACGGTAGTCCATTTGACAACCTCTTCATCATCCGGAACCACAGCTGCGTAGAAGACGTCCTTCAACAATTGCAATTATTTACACTCACTAAAATGTAATTGAAAACTCACAAAGAAATTTTTGAATCATGAAGCAAACCTTAGGCTGGTCAAGGGGCGCGAGATTGTGTTGTTCCCAGTGTTTGAGTACCATCGGACTGACAGTAATCGCTTCTTTCTCCGTCGCTGTCATTATCATCGGAATTGGCTGGGGACAATGGATGTCTTCGTCCTGAACACAATCACTTCATCAATACTAAATAAAAGTAGCAATATTTAAAAAAAATCAAAGCCGTATAATCAATATGACACATTTCCCTTACAGTAATGCATACTTCGAGTGCCTACCGTATTGGTGGAATTCTTGAGAGTCTTGGCAGAGAGTGATCTCCATGTGAGGGGGCCCTCCACTAGACTGCCTCCTGTAGCGGGGGTTGATGCTGACTGCACCATACGGATGTCCCTGTAGTCATCATTCTTCTTATACATATCCATAACAAAACAACAATTGTCAAGCCATATCTCATCTCATATGAACATATATGAAAGCAAGTGCAAATTGTACCTCACGGCTCGTTCCATCAACGGTTTGATGTGCTGTAGCAGAAGGCTCATCTCTCCCTCATTCGGGTCAGCCACCTCATTCGCCACCTGCAATGCAATACATTGAAGAACTCGTCGCTCTAAAAACGATTATAATAACATACTAATATAATGCGATGCATTCATCAAAAAAGACGAAAGGAACCTGTAGCCCCCATGGATGGAAGTAGGGAGTGAGAGTATCCTGTCGATTCCGTACCCTTCTTCCCTCTATGCAAGCCATCGACAGAACAGAGTTCCCAAGCAGCAACAATTCCATTTTCTCCGATACGCTAACAATGTACTCCGACGACTTCGACCCCGTTCCATCTACCGTATGAGACGACTGAAATCGAGTATAGTTTACACATTTCCTGCAGATACGTGCACATGATGTCAGTCTTACTATCAATGAGAGAATACCAGTAGTTGATCTAGAGAGTGAAAGACTTGTAATCCCCCCCTTCCCCCACTCACCTCCTTCATCTTCTTCGCCGTCCTTGCCAAGTGACGGAATTGCGAGATGAACTTGCCAAGATCGAAGGTCAACGAGAGGGTTCGAACCGCGTCCAGAAGCATGACGTCTGTGGGGTCGTCTGCTTTAAACCTGCATAGAGGAATGATAAACTGATCAGCGTAACACTTTCATTATATCCCACCTTAGAATATTGGCGAAATCTCTTCGATGGCCTTGAGCCTTATAATGCCATCGAAGAGATCCCGTTAATATTCCAATAAGCATACCAGCTTATAAAACAACAGAAATCATGCACGACTCGTCAATCCCCGCGAAGAGTTAACTAACCATAGATAGTTGAAGGGCGCTCGATAGGCGAGTACACTTCCCTCTTGACCCGATGCTTCCCTTTCATCTTCGGGGAAGAGACCCGATCGGATTGACAACGCGCGGTGACGAATGGAACTGAAATACAAGGGAACTACAAGGTCATACCGTAATCTGATTATTTATCGATCTATTTGTACTCTGAGAAGAAGCATGATTGTGTATTAACCTGAAAGCACAAGTGCACATCCCTGCTCCACTCTTATCCGTGTGGAATCCGTGCCAATGGTGGATTATCGGCAATTGCTCAGCCAGAGAAAGAGTTAACACCTCAATAGTTACAGCTATGGATTGAAGAGTGAGGCAGTACATGAAGGAAGGAGCGAACTGACTTCAGGTGGTGAAATATACACTCCCAATTCCTTGGTCTTGATTGACGTGAAACAAGCACAAATGGGACAGGAATCGAAGACAATGTCATAGTAGAGATCGAGGTATGTATCCTGAATACTCATATTATATGCTTTCTCTTCTATGAATATGTTTCATAGACTAGCAATAACAAAGGGAATACTCGATAAGCGTTCACTCAGAATGAAATACCTGCAGCAGCAGAGCAACTACAGCAGACAATCCTTTAGCGGGATGAAGAGGACGAGTGAGGGAAGAATTGGAGAGGGAAGGCACGATTTGAGAGGAGACTTGGCCTGTGTTGGGAGGGGTAGTCGGGAGGAGGATTGGGAGAGGGGGATGGGAGATAGTGGAACAGTAGGGGGGTTACGGTACGACTACGGTCATACGCGCTATTCTAGGAATAGGCCAAAGCGTGCGCATCATCTCTTCTGGCTATAGCCTTATAATCCTCCCATTCGACTAATTTCATAGTTTTATGATTACGGTAACACTCACCAAAAGGCATCACGGCTCCCGCAACGCCAGGCATCATCTGAAATGAGGGTTACTGTAGAACAGAATGGATAATTGGATAATTGTGAAAATTACAATAAACCTCTCCTTAGAAGGGTGAATGAAACAAGATACGGTACCTGCATGTGCATATTGGGGTGCATTGGGTGCATTGATGTAGGCACTCCATACGGTCCACCCATCATTCCTCCCTCAAATGCATACTGTAACTACTAAGTAATGAAATAGATTGAATAGCCGTGACTGCTAACCTGTGTCATATGTGGTTGCATTCCAGGATGGGACTGTCCCATATGTTGCCCTCCCATCATCGGACTACCGTAACCCATTCTATCGTCTCCTCCCATCATCCCTCCCACAGTACCTCCACCGTACATCGGCTTAAAGATCATCAATTATATTACTCGATTCATTGTCTCAGTAAGTAAAAGTAAGAGAACTTACATTGGGAGTGGAGTACATGTGTTGTGGATGCATAGGATGTTGTTGTTGTAGTCCCATCGGATGACCCATGTGACCCATTGGGGGATACGGTATTCCGGATGGGACTCCACCCATTGTTCCCATTGGGGAAGGACCCACTCGCATCATTGGGTCGTCATCCATTCCAGGCTGAACAAGACTCATACAAAAGCAAACAATTTGCTCTTAATCTAATCGATCGTCGCGTAAACGAAGTGAATGCTAACCTGTGCATGCATCTGTGGGTAGGGTCCCACTCGATAGGGAGGAGGGGGACGAGTGTGCATTTGGGGGTTATTGGGGTTGAAGGGGACGTAGCCCGAGGGGGGATACGGTACACCCTGCATTCCCGGGTGCATTCCCCCCATCCCCTGCATCCCCCCTCCCATCATCATTCCATGAGCTTGTTGTTGATGCAGCATACTCTGCTGTTGATCCTGTTGTGCCTGTTGCACTTGGGCTGATTGCTGCTGCTGAATTCATTAGATTACAGTAGTACTTCAAATCACTACTTTAGTTACGGTCGTTAGCTAGAGTCAGCTTTAACCTAGCACACATAACGATGATTAGATGGGGCATATAAGGTATAGAAAGAGGTTCGTACATGAAGGGAGGCAGCCAACGACTGAGCGTGAGTGCATGCGAGTCTCTCGACGGCACTCAGCAATTCCTTGCTAACCGATGACTTCACCTTAAATCATTAACCTTAATCCAAGCTTCATCTCTAACGTCAGCTAACAATTGCAGGGGCTAAGTAAGCTAACCTTATTCTCAGCCTCCTCAGCCTTCTTATAAGCAAGCATTCGCGCTTTCCTCCTTTCTGCCTTATCCGTCCGACCAAATCGATGTGCTATCCTCGGCTGAATAGTTCATTATAGCTAGTGGAACCCTTTAACTGTTTAATTCTGTTTGTTCTTCTGTACAAACACTAATAAATGATAACAAATTAGTTACTAAATTAGATGGACAACTTACCCCTCCCTTCCTTGGAGAGGATAAATCAGTGAATGAACCTAACGCATCGAGCAAATGAGCCTGCAAGAGTGAAATGATAACTAGTCTCTGATCAAAAAATGATTATAGAACCAAGGAAAAGAGTAAATAAAACTGACATAAGGTTCCTTGATCTCGTCCTCCCCAAAGATAAGAGTCGAATTGAGATCGTTTACACTGTACACTTGCACTTCTTCCCTCGTCTTATCCTCTATTCCTTCCATCAAATCGTCCTCCTTAAATGGCACCATCCTTACCATCTACCGTAATCCCTCATCTACAGTAACCCTTCAATACCGTACCTCAGCTCCACTTTCCTCCCTTCGTGGTGGTTGAGAGTGGGGGCCTCCCGGGGCCGCGGGGGAGTACTGTAATGAGAATACTGTAGCTACAGAAGACTATATCTAATTGACCTGGATTAATCTTGCTCTAATTTACATGCTTTTTAACAGTACCGTCAAGAGAGCGAACATGGGCCCATGTTTGTAACAATTGTAACAAATGGTGACATTTGTGCGACCACAACTTTTTTCAGAGTTATCCTAGAGAGTTCTAACTTTGGCATCATAATCCTTTCATCGAGCTCTACCTGCCTTTAAAATTTGGTGCCGATCTGAAGACTTTGAAATTTTGTTTCAAAATGTTTGTAACAATTGTAATATTTGAGTTTTCCGTATGCAAATTTCTCGGAATACCCTGATCTCAAAAATTTGCATATAGATAGATCTCGTCAAGACGATTCCAAAAAGGCCAACCGGAACTCTCTAGCACCACATTGAAGAAAGTTATGCCCAATGTTACAATTGTTACAGACTCGCTTGACGGTACGAACGACCCTTACCATATCCAATTGCAGAACACTCGGCGGGGTGGGATAAATCTTGTTGAGACTCGCATCTCCAGCTGATGGAGGCCCTCCTCTGTGGTACACTCCCATCGTCAGCTGCAAAAACTACCGTAATCCCCCCTCGTTTACCGTATCCCCATCCTACAGTATCCCTCCCCTCACTTACCGTAGTATCCATTCGTTCGTTACTCGCGGGAGGACTGAGTACAGAGTCAGTGTGCAGTGCCCCCTCGTCAGTCTCCATTCCCACTACCGTATCCTCCTTAACACGAATATGATACTACACTACACTCTAGTCTAGAAATAGAGACAACTAAAGTAAAGCCCTACCCTTGGAGATGGAATGGTGAGATCTCCAAACAAGTTGGTGGTATCTTCGCCAGTCCAATTATGAGTGTCACTACTCGTTCCTTCGAGAGGATTCTCCTCTTCTTTCTCTTCCTCCGCTCCCTCTATTTGTCCATTACGAACTTCCTCATCCGATCCAAGATCGTAGTCCATCATTTTCTGAAAGAAGTACTGCAATCCTAACGTACTATAGTGAACAAACACTTCGTACTTGACACCTTATACAGAATTCATAAGTGGGCAGGGTCTGTCGGTAGCTTACTGCAGTGTCCTCCCATACAAAGACATCGCACAATTTCGCTAAGATATTATTTTGCAGTGAGCTAACCAATGCATAAAAATTTTTGCAGTAAGTCACCTAACCACGGTACCTGTAACCGTGCCCATCTATGACAGAATTCGACAATGTGAAGTAAGAATTGACAAAGATCGAATCCCGGCCACTCACGTATTCATCGAGAGGATCGTTGCCCTCTTCCATTCCAGGCCAAAAAGGAACGGAAGAAATGAGAGACCAGGGACGCCCCTCACGGACCACCTTAATATTATATTATATTCACCTAAATATTTCATCACTAATTAAGGGGGAATAATATATATAAATAAAACTTTTCAAATAACCGTGTCATTTCCATCAATTGCATCATCCTCTTCAGCCTTCGGCTCTACAATATCAACCATATTCGAATCTTCGGGCCGGACGGCGGGTGGCAAAGGCGAAGTGGATGGCTTCTGGAATACGGTAGATTACGGTAGAGTATCGCGAACTGAAAAAGAAGGTAGAAAGTGGCATACATTAGCAGAGACTCCACTCTCATCCGAATCGCTCCCCTCGTCGGTTGAGAACTTGACTAGACCGTATGTAGGGGCACGACGGCTTCCTTGACGGTGGGAATGGTAGGGTCTGCAAATGGGAAGGGGTAGGGGGAGGAAAAAGGGGGGGAGGGGGGATAGGATAGAGGGATCAGAGTATAGCATGGAATGGACAAGGAAAGACAGTCTATCATAGACTCACTTGTACACAGTCTTCGTGGACAGCGTAGAATCGTAGTGGTAATTGCATTCCAACGCCCGTTCCTCAGCTGTCATATCGACGATTCGACGCGAATTCGGACCGGGGGGACCACTGCAAAGTGTGAGTGTCATGGACTCTACCGACACGCATTCATCACTAGCAAAAGAGTCTTCGACAGAATGTTCCCACCTTTTCCTCTTGAACCTATCCTCCAGATCTGCCTCCGTCAACTTGTCCAACGAAGCGTGTTTCACATGACAATCCCCGCAAGGAGAGAGTACTGTAACCCTCTCATTACCGTAATCCGTACTTGTATTCTCTATTACCGATTAACCCCAACCACAAAAGGAACGAACCAGTGACGGGAGTGAATGGTTCCTCTACAGAATCGTCGCCATCGTCATCTTCGGAATCAGAATCCGAATCGTAGAAGTCATCTTCATCCGGATCCGATTCTCCATCTTCGTCTTCCGATCGAGAACAGTACGCATACCTGCAGTTGGCCTTTCCATCACCTCTGAGATGAAAGATCAAAAACTAAAGATGAAAGATCAGACATACGCGGCTCCATCGATCTTCTGTGAGAGGTCCTTGACGGGGAGGGAGTCCTTCTCCGACTGAGCCCACAATGGTTCGTCCTCGTCGTTCTCTGATTCATCGCTGTCCGTGTACTCGTCTCTGCAATGTCCATGCTCACCACCAATACGAAATCATGTGAAACATATCTCAGCCAGGAAACGAAAGGTCAAATGTAAATGAATGCGTAAAACCTTTCGTGCTCCTTCAGTTCCTTCGCCTCTTCCCGATTGTTGTACCGTCGGGAAACCCTCAACGGATATTTTTCACCCATGACAAATTCTACTTCATGTTTTCTTCCCCTACCTACTAAAAACCTTAACCTCCACGGTAGTTTTCTTCCCCTACCTACTAAAAACCTTAGCCTCCACGGTAGTTTTCTTCCCCTACCTACTAAAAACCTTAGCCTCCACGGTAGTTTTCTTCCCCTACCTACTAAAAACCTTAGCCTCCACGGTAGGGTTGGCAAGCCGGTTCTTTTTTGGCCATTTTTCATGGTTATGTTTCTGGATAGAGTGGTCACTCTACCCATCATTCTTCAAGTTGTTGTGAAACTTAACCCAGGAAACTGATCCGGTTTGCTAACCCTACTCTACAGTACACTACCATAACCTTCCCTCTCCAATTCCCTACTCACATCGCTCTTCTCAACATCTTCGTAGCTTCGTTTACACTCGGTCCCCTTCCATTCCTCTTCTTTCCACTCAATGGTGAACCGCTCGTCGAAGGGCAATTCTCCACTTCCATTTCCTCTACTTCTGCTTCTTCTGCAATTACAGTATTGACAAACAATAATGTCAACTCTCAAGAAACAATAATGCCATAGATAGACAAAAATCACATGTACTGGTTGTGAAACATACATCTCACGCCTACCATTGTATGTACTATTGTCTCGAGCTAGAGAAGACTTCTCACGTGTATCTGCACTGGTCGATGCATCCGGATCTCCCATGAACACTTGAGTAGTGACATCTCCGTGGGGTTCGCCCTTCCTACAGCCCTCACACGCACATCTCAAAGCATTACCGTAATCTACGCAAATCACAACTATTACGTTTTCCTAAAACAATACTATCGACATTCACAGTGTTTCGGCAGAGAGCATTTACACATTGTTGGGTAATCAAAGCAATCACAAACACTCACACTTTGGTAGTAGGAGTCTCGGAGTGTAGAGTATTCCTGACGACTTCCTCTATCGCAGACTGAGATCCCCTCATGGCAGCCTCACACGAAGTCAACGAAACGAAGGCATTCGGTCGCGAGAGACGGGATTTGCCTGTGGGAGGAGAAGAGATTGGAACAACCCGCATGGGATATGCTTCACTACAACTAAAAGGCTCATTGGTTCATCCGAAACAACTCACGAGGTGACTTGACCCTGGGTGGTGGGGGGTGTATTGCATGCAGAATAGCGTCCTCCTCTTCCTCTTCATCCCTCTGTTCCAGTTTCTCCTTCTTCTTCCTTTCCATCTCCATGCTTTCCTCCAAAGTCACGAGAACGTACATAGAAGGCCACCAGAAGCTGACTCCTTCCACCTAAAACATCGTTATCGTAATCGTATATTGTAATATCATGTTACTTTCGTAACCAGTACTATAATACAAAGCCTAACAAGGGAAGTGCAAATGGTGACCATTGGATCCAGAGATGAGACATAGGTCATTCGATAGAGCTTGAAAAGTTATGTAGATTCTGTGAAAACTAGCTGCCCACATGCACTCATCGTCGAGAACGACGACATCAACGATTTCATTGTATCCCCCATGCACCGCTCTCTCACTGCCTTCTATCGCTCCGGCTGCAGCTGCTGCAGGATCGGCGTGGCGCAGCAGGTAAGAGGAAAGAAATTCCCATGAAGGGTTCGACTCCACTTCATGGGAATTTCTTTTGCTCACCCTCCTAGACTTATAGATTGACCCAAATACTTCCTTGTGACGGACACCGTCCACGAGTAATTTTCTTTTTTGAAATAGAGGAGATCAGTACAGTAATAGAAATGAAGGAATATGACATTTCAATAAATCGCTATGCATCCATTTTGAACATCTCACCACTTCCATCTCGACGTATATCGTTTGTCATCTGGCAAACGATATAATACCAACGAGAGTTCGAGAAAAGAATAATGAGAAAAACCGACTATCTCTTTGCGCGCCTCTTTAAGCGTTTTCCTTGCCATAAATGTCAATCGTGTTCTCTATAACTCCACGTGCGAACTTGTGTTGCAGTAGTGAGAGACAAGTGAAAGCTGGAAGCCACAGTCTTCTGTCGGTTTCTAGCTTGCGCGATGAAGATTCACTCTAATGAAAGGGAACTATTTTTTTTTCAAATTTGCCTTTATTCGTAAGTGGTATATTAGGACTTTCGGGATTTACAAAGATGAAGAGCGGCCGCTACATTCCGCCAGTCCGATTTTTCCAAATTGCGACTGTCTGCCTGCCTATCATTATTGAAATCGGAAAATCCCAAACCCATATTTGTAAAAGCGAGCACTACTGTATTGCAGAACATCAAAATGACGTCAAAGGAGATTCGGACCATGCAAACTATAAGTCTAGGAGAGTGAGCAAAACAAATTGCCATGAAGTGGAGTCCAACCCACATCATCTGAATAGTAGTCCCTCCTCTTACCTACTGCGCCGCGCTGACCCTGCAGCAACTGCAGCCGGAGCGATAGAAGGCAGTGAGAGAGAGGTCCATGGGGGATACAATGAAATCGTTGATGTCGTCGTTCTCGACGATGAGTGCATGTGGGCAGCTAGTTTTCACAGAATCTACATAACTTTTCAAGCTCTATCGAATGACCTATGTCTCATCTCTGGATCCAATGGTTACCATTTGCACTTCCCTTGTAAGCCAGACAATCAGTCGCCCTCACCTCTACCCTGACCATCTTGGCCATATTCCTTTTGTTTCCTTCGTCCTCGCTCACTCCCTCTTCCCCTTCCTCCCCCTCATTCCTCTTCTCTTCTTCGTTCACTAGATTCGACTCCTTCCACTCGTTCCATTCTATTTCCATCGTTTTCTCATCTTCCTCTGTTATCGGTCGTTCTTCGGGAAGTCGACCCTTCAAAGGCGATGTAATCAAAATAGGAATTTATAAATATAAACAGATTTACTGAATAAAAAAACAAAAAGAGATTGCGGAGCTAAAGAGGAAAAGTAGCCAACCTTGACACTCCAGGGCGCGAGAATGAGAGCGGGTGCAATATCGGGGAACTCTTTGGCAGTTTCGAGGTGAAGAGGGGAAAGCAAGACGAGGTTGGGCTGCAGTTGGATGGACACTGCAGTGCACGCCGTTTGATTGCCGACTACGAGGAACGAGTGACGGAAGGCAAGACTCTGTCTGCAAGACAACCATCTATACACCACACTCTACCCCCCCCCCCCATTCTCATTCACAGCTACAGTAACCCAGCCACTAAACAGATAATCGCTAGCTAGAGTCAACTACTGTAGCTAGGCATGATACCGTAACCCTCACTTACTTGTCGGTACTGGAGGCATCGAGAGTTCGGTAGACAGGAACGGGTCGAGTGAACCATCTCCCCACTCGGATATATCCTCCCCTTCTGTACTTAACTTCCATTAGCGCATGCATCGCTTTGAACAGTAGGGTTCGCACCTTAAGCATAAGGGTTTAAGAGGCTAATAAGGTAGGAAAAACCTTTAGGTAACTAATTTGAGATATGATAAATATGAAATAAACAAACTTCATACGAGATGCCACACATGGCAGAATTTCCGTCATCCATGCTGTCTTCAACTGAAAGAAAGCGATATTACACGTAAAAGCAGTCGATTTCCTAATTCATCGTCGTTTAACCTGCATGCTTCATATATGTACAATGATGACAGGAGGGGATTAGGCAGCCCGTAATTGTGGCTATACAGACCCCACATATGGTATTGACGATATTACAGTAACCCAATGAATGTACAAACCCGTCTTCCGTTCGAGACCCTCCGTCGCCTCTTTGAGTCCTTCAGGTTCTTCAGGATTGTCACTCGTATTGAACCTGTGAGATATGATTATTTAAATCAATGGAACAGCAAGAAAAAAAGAAGATATAGATAAAAGAAAATAACTATATTTCTCTGTGAAAAGCGCGAAAAATCATCTATCTATCAATCTATTTTCAAGAATAAGATGGAAAAAGCATACCAGAAGACCCAAAGTTCCTTGTCAGCACTGAATGAAAGAGTGGGAAGAGTGAATACATCTGGCAGTTCTTTCACTGGAGTTCGTCTCCAAGTACACAACATTCCATTCTGAATATATTCATCAACATTTTCCGCATTCCAGTTGCAAATACTTCCCGATTCCCAAGTGTACACTGAAAAGTGGCAGATGAGGAAGTGAGCGTACCCTTTGAATCTTTCCGTAAGCCTTGAATACGGGGTCCTTCTCGAGAACTTTTCTCGCATTCGTCTCTAAGAGAGGAGACGTCGAATGGAAGATTCTCCATTGGAGACCCGTGAGTTCCGTCTAAATAATAAAGTATATTGAAGAGAGAATGAAAGAGAAGAGGAAGGGAAGGTGATCTGACCAAGGAGAATAGATTAGTGTGACAGTCCTCGAGACTGCCACCGTTGAAGGTACTCATTCCGAGCACGTACACGTCTGCAACACACATTTCATCGTGGCAAACGGATGAGAGATGCAAATATTTCAATCAAAGATTGAATAACAGCGAAATTCGATCAATTTTCATGAATATAAGGTGAACTGACTGTGAAATTTGAAGCGATAGGCATATATGAGTTGAGTATATGATCCGTAGACCGCAACGACCTGCAATATACCATTTGTAAGGAGAGAAACGATCGAAATGGCGCAAGGAACGCGTTGATCAGCGAGAAAAGGACAAAGAAGTGGGCAATTTAGATGTGAGAACTGAGAGGTTCGCTACTAGAGAGCCATGAATTGAGATAGGAACGACGATGTGCGTCGAATAGTCAACAGAGAGCTGTTTGACGAAGAAATGAGAGAAAAGAATACAACATAAATGAATAAACAATAAAAAGATAAGATGAAGATAGCTGTGTAGAGGGAAGGACGAGAGAGTGTCAAAGGGAAGATAGCACAGACGACGAGAGTACCAACCGCCACGCGAGCGGATAGACGCGCACGCGGTCTCCAAGCCATCCAAACCACGATCAATGGGGAGGGAGAGGCGGCGTGTGCTCGTTTTGTTACTGCGTGCATCGAGTGCATACACGGCGATGTATACTAACGAACGCAAAATGCTATTACACGGCTCCATCCCTTATGAATCTCATCCAGTATACTGTAGCCAACAACTCATATTTTGCGTATCCCTGTATCTACACTAAATGTATAAGTGTATAAGTATCTATATAAATGTAAATGTATAAGTATCTATATAAACTGTTGTTCATTTCAAATTAAATAACATTTCGATGCCTTCTTCTCAAAAATACATTCAATATGTTTATCCGGCATGAATTGTGTTCACAACAATCTCCTAAAAAATAGTAGATTATCCAATTGTGTAAGGAATTCTCGGAATAGTCCTCAATGTTGGCACAAAAGGTTATTTTTTCAATATTTGGCTGCGTCCAGCCTATATAGTAACTATGCGTACTTGGATGGAAACGGAAGAAATTGATAATCGAAATAAGACACAACCGGATGAAAACAATAGGATAGGTCCGATTGCTGTCTTGAACAAAAATTTTCCAGTATATTGGAGTATTTTGGCTTACTTTGCCCAAAATTTTATATTTGGAAAGCTGTCAAAAGGTCACAAGTCAAAAGTCCATTTCAAGCGATCGGGTCACCTAGCTGTGCAACAGTGGATAACTTGCCGACTTGCCTACCATGTCATAGATTTCGGTCCTGAAAAAAGGTTCCGGATCTCACATACACCCACACCGAGAAGGATTATGTATAGTGGAATAAACCGATCCGTCCGTTTCTTCCGTTCCAAAATGAGTCTAATTCTCACACTTTCGCACACTCTCTCGTCTTATATTCGGAATGATTTTACGACGGATCTTTTTAATCCACTATACCTGGAAAATTCAAGAATTCATTTTCATTCCTTCACATCTAACTATGACTTCTATGATTTATATACTTTTGTGATTCTCCATGAACATTCAATTAAATAAATATGCAAATGAGTTTTCCTCATCACATGGTCTTCATATCTTGAAGCCGACCTGAGCCATAGGAAATGAAATGCAATAAGTGTCTCGCAGAAGGGAAATGAGTAAACATCAGAAGGTAATTTGCTGTTGAGGAAAACGGAAAATGTAGACTGCAGAATAAGAGTCAGGATAAATAAATGTATGTCGCGAACCTAATTTTTTAATTTAAAAAGTGGAAAATTTTCAAGCACTTTGTACAATGCTCCATAATAAATACATTTCCTCCAAGCTGGATTTCAGTTCTTGTATGAGCCATTTCAAAGTCATGTCCCTTCATACCCTTGATACAATCATTGTGAGTAGTCTCCCCGACTCTCCTATGTTCATTCAATTACATTCTCTGCATGTCTTTCCTTCCCCTCTTCATTCCTACATCACTCTGTACCCAGTCTCAATGTAGATACAGTACCCCTCCATCTTACAATAATCCCATTCCCTCCATCATTATCCCCTCCTCCCCTCCGTTGTCCTTTTTTGCCTTCCCTCCTTCTTCTCTCCTTCTCTACTTCCACTGCTTTCTACTCCGATTTCAGTAGGTCCAAGCATAGAGTGTTCTGACCAAGCCTTGACTCCTTGTAATTATTCCCTCTCTCTATATTCCCTCCCTCCCTCCCTCTCCTTATTCCCCCTCCCCATCTCCTTTCTCTCCACCCCTTTTCCTCTTAGTACCTCTTTCCCTCTTTATCCCTCGTTCTCCAGAAATTCAATTATCATCTCATTCCGCTACATTCGTCGATGTTTGAGTTGTTTTCGCAACACCTTCAACTTCCTCTTGATAAATCTAGCACATAATCCATACCCTGCATATTTATGTTTCAACTCTGCTTTATAAAATCTTACCTTTGATCTCATATTAAGTTGAAACATAACTATCGCTCCATCCACTAACAATTGGCGAGTCTTCCCACCTAGGGTCTTCTCACAGAGCTAATCTCTAGAGTGTCCTAGCATAAGCAGTCCCTCCCCCCTCTTTCCCTCTTGTAATATGTTTCACCTCAGTCAGCTGTCCACCTCCCTTCATAATCCCTCTCAGAATGAACTGATGTCGTCTCTTCGTCTCCTTCTTCTTCTTCTTCTCCTTCTCCCCATCTCCACGTGCAGAAAACGATCGAAGGTCAACTGGTCAGTTGACTCAATTCATCATCCTAATCAACATTTCGTGGAAAAGTTGTTTTGGTTAGCTAATGTAGTGCTATAATCTGCACTAGTCTTGCAATTAGTTAATACAACAGAACATCGTCAAGATTTCTTCACTCTAGTATCCACGTCAACGGCAATTTCCTGTGTTGCCATAATGATACCTTTTCCTAGTTATGCTTTACACAGTCCATTAGTGTTGCGAATTCTTCTAGTCTAAATTGGGTGAACCCGTACCCTGAGGGAAGGTGATTCAACTTGTCTCAGTACCCTCATCTCCCTCTTCGTCCCTTTCAAGACTGGAAATTGAGTGAGCCTATTCTGAAGACTCCTTCCTCATTCACTCGCCCCTCTCTCCTTCCTCAGTCCCCCTATCCCCTATTCCTTTAAGTCTTCCCCCTATCTTCCCTCTCCCTTCTTACTCCCCTGTTCTCCCCATCCCCCACAGTCTCTTCTTGTGCTCCTTCCATGCTCCAGTAGGCTGTCTCCCACAAACAACTAAAGGAATCATCTTAGAAGGGAATGAGTGGAAGTGAAGAGGGAAATAATACAAAGGGGAGGACTGGGAAGGGTTGGAATAATAAATACAAGAAGGAAAGGGGAAAGGGGATAGGGGACCTCGAGAAAGCAATTTGACTAAGCGCCTGCTATGCATAGCTTATATGGGGAAGGTGAATGGGGAGAGGGCAAGGAATGAAGGAATGAAAGGGACTCAAAGGTATGAAAAAAAGGTGAGAGACAACGTAGGGATTGGCCATTATTCTGCCTACACTGAGTGCATAGGAGTAGTTCATAACTAGAGGCTTCTCAGTCTAAGTTCTCACATGAAGCATAGAAACGTCTAAGAGAAGGTGTAGAATGAGAAAGGCAAGAATAGAAGACACGCAATGTTTCGCGTCGAAATACGAGAACTTTCAAATGTATGAACAACTTGCAGCGATCGAATCCATAAACCGCATAATGAAAGGGCTCGTAAATGTAGATTTGTGAAAATTTCCTCTATCGTTTGCAGCTTTGTGCTCACTTCTGTGGACCAGTGAACATAAAAAGAAAAAAAAGATAACCTCGGAATAGCTCCGATTGCCCAACTCGAGCACAAAATGTAATTTACAGTAAGCGTACGAAATTCGACCGTCGCACGACTAACTATCAAGCATGGAGAGAGCAGATGACAGTATGCGATCTACTTCAAGACTATGACGCTGCTGTGAGACCTTCTGGAAGAACTCCGTACAATGACACGAGTAAGGACGTCTATTCTTATCGTATGCACAGTGTTCTGACAGCAGTACACATGTTAAGCGAACGAGATACCGAAAAATAACCCTGATTTCGGTGGGAACTCTCGCACGGAGAACACCGTATCCTAAGCATTTTGGCTCGCTCGCTTGCATTCCATTCGGGGCTTTTCATTATTTTTCACGATCACGAGTCCATGGTTGATAAGGCGTCCATGGTACACCCACCTATGTCTAGGTTATCCCGTGGTGGGCGAAGCATAAACATCAAAAAGGCCCGAATGGAATGCTCTACAAGTAAGTAACGGCACCTTATTATGTACCTACCTAATGCTAAATTAGCCGTAGATTACAGAAGGTCCAGTCCTAGTGACAACGGCATTGAATATCAGATCCATTTCGGCAGTATCGGAGAAGAACATGGTGGGAGGAAACTGAGAGATATTAGTCATTTTATCTTATTTTAGGAGTTTGTGGCCCAATTTCAACTACGACAAGAATGGTTCGACGACCGATTGCGCTACATGGACCATGCATGTTTCACGACACTTAATATATTCTTCTGATTTTGGATAACTGATCCTTGCAGAAGAACCGTCTCTTCTCTTCTGCTTCGCGTAACTTCGAATACATCGGAGTAGCGAGAGACCAACGGTTGTGGATTCCCGATACGTTCTTTCAGAACGAGAAGAATGGATGGTATCACATGCTAGATCAGGTCAGTCATATCAATTCCTTCTCTTTATTTCCTTTCTTCAGGAAAATCGCTTCATCAAGATCAGATCGGACGGACTTATTGTGTACGACAGACGGTAAGTAATCTTAAAGGGACATGGAAGCCAAAAAAGATTGGCTTTCATATGAAAGTTTATCGCCTAAATAATATAAAAGCCAAAATCAGAGTGCACAAAAATGTCTACTTCGCGAGATATCCTAAAAATCGTTTCCCAGCCAAGGCGCAGTCTTACTGCGTTTAGCGCATAGTATCGAGGCAAATGGCATCGCGGTATTCCCGGAACAAATAAATATTTCTCGCTAAAGAAATTTTTTAAAAATATTTTTCAAAGACTATTATGTTTAATATCGTCTAAGAAACATATTTTACAAGTATAACCATATTCGGTTTCAAAAAATTGCTCGCTTCCATGTCCCTTTAATAACATATGAGATCAGGAAATGTAGCACCAACTTGTGTAGAGAACGTAAATTCGTAACCTTCAGACTGACCCTACATCTTTCCTGCCCGATGATCCTTCTCACATACCCGATGGACGTCCAACAATGCTTCATTGACTTCGCTTCTTGTAATCCTGTCCTACCGTATCCCTCCTACAGTAATTCCTCAGATGCGTACACAACAAACGACATAAACTACGAGTGGAAATCGCCGACTCCGATTATTCTGCATGATGCGGCGAATGGAGCCCTTCCTAACTTTGATATTACTAAGATATCGAATGCCTCCTGCACTTCCAAAACTGCTACAGGTAAATACTGCCCTGAATAATACAAAGAATTCCATTTTCTGATTCTTGAGATTAGAAAAAAAACATTATATCCAGGAGAATATGCATGTCTCCGTGTCGAACTTCGACTCACACGCGTCTTCTCCTTCTTTCTACTTCAACTCTACATCCCCAGTTCTATGCTAGTAAGACTCTTTCGTTGTCTCAGGAAGGTTAAATATGTTTCAAGTGGGATATAAATAATTAAGCAATAGTACGATTTGCTCCTATAGAACGCTAAGACTCTCACAATAAGAAAATGAATGTGCCTGTCTCAGGTCGGTGTGGCGTGGGTTTCTTACTGGATAGACTGGAAGAGTACCGCAGCTAGAGTTCCTCTAGCTATCGTTACGCTTCTCACTATGATCACCACGAGTCATGGTTGGTCTTTCATCTCTTGCCATTCATAGCGCAAATAATTATTTTCATGCAGCAATCAATTCGAACCTTCCTCCGGTATCATACGCCAAATCTATCGATATTTGGGTTGGAGCATGCGTCGGTGAGGGTACTAGAGACTGAGGAATGATCATTCTTCCATATAGAATGACAATGGACGGTCCACTAGTGTTGGCAAACCCGATAACGATTCCTCGGGTATTTTCCGCAAGAATGAACGAGAAGGAAAGAAACGAGAATATCGTTGACCTTTATGCATTCAAATACCAGACCCGATATTCTCGCTCATTGCGAGAACCACGCTATCTCATTCTTACCTCGTATCAGTCGGTCTGTAAATTTTTCCATCATCACTCTCTTGTCTTTTCTAGCAATAATTGAATTAAGCCGCACTTCAACAGGAGAAGAACCACTAGGAATGAATCTCGTTCTGAGCGAGAACCTCGGGTGGAGAATGATAGACCCGAGAATATTGTTGCACTTTACCTCATTACCTACGAAACTTTTTTTCTCGGGCGAGGAATGGGAGGGGGATCATTCCTGACCGAGGTTCTCGTTATCGGGTTTGCCAACACTACGGTCCACCATGATCGCGAAATGGAATGAGATTCGCTCGATGGAATGATCATGTTGGACGTCCATCGGAGAGAAGGAAGATGGAAGGAAGATGGAATGATCCTTCCATATAGATATCTAGATGGAAGGTCCATTTACAATGGTTGCAACGCTACAAAATAAGCAACAAAAGATTTTTTTTCCAGATTTTAGCATCTTTATTCTAACAGTACAGTACGCCAATCATGATAATCGAAGGTTCAAATAAAAATATAGAGAGCTTAAAGGAGCCGGACCACGAGTTTCTGACCATATTGGCTCTTTACGTCATTCAGTACATCTAACCATCCTGATCGGGTATTCCGAGTTTTATGCGATTTCATTCACTCTCCGCGGAGTAGTGAAGGTGCAAAGAGCAACGCGCTTTTCACAAAATCGGATATATTAGCCTACTGAGAAGAGATACAGCTCTGATTTATT